>JAHBMJ010000285.1:0-10055 GCA_018398765.1 Chromera velia | reverse complement strand
GGGGGGGGGGACACGGGAGGGGGTGAGAGTGGGCCGGGGGGAATGGAGGGCAGTGAGGGGGATTCCTCGGGTGACGATTCCGATGATTCGGCTGCTGCTGCGTCTGAAAAGAAGGGCGGCAAGAAGCAGGAGGAGGAGAAGGAGAAGAGAGACAAACTTCAGCTGTCCCCCACCTCTCAGACAGCTGAGAGGGTTCTCAGACATGCGAAGTTGTTGCAGAGTGGTAGCAGGGCTGTACAGCGGACGGGAAGGGAGGCACTCTGCGCGGCAATCGCTCGTGCGACTCGAGGAAGGGATCCCTCCTTCATCAGATCCCGTTTGGACCCGCAGCAGCAGTCAGAAGCACAGAGCAACGCTGGACAGGTCCCAGGAGACCCAGAACAGAAGATTGAAAGAGAGAAGACAACAACAGGCCCCTCTCATGGAGCGGGAGCTCGTCGTCTTGAGTGTGCAGTGTCAAGTGCAGCTGCTGCTCTGTTTGCAGAGAAAGTGGGCAGTCTGTCGTCAAACGCTCCGTTTGCAGAAAAAGAAAAGAATGTTCCCTGCTCCTCTGGACAACCCGCGAAGGATGAGCTTTTGAAGGAGTCTCCTTCGCCGTCTCCTCGTCTGTTGAATGAGACGATTGATGTCTTTGAGGGGGGAACGAAGGTTTCTCTGGCGACTCTACGGAAACTGTTGGAAGCAAGGGGCGTCTCCTGGGCTCCCGTGTGGACGTCCATCTGCGAGGTTGTCCTGAAGTGCCTCTGTTGCTGTGGGGACTTCATTCCTCATCAAGTTGGTGTTTTGTTTTGGTTGCGCTTTCCTCATCAAGTTGGTTTTTTGTTTTGGTTGTGCTTTCCTCATCAAGTTGGTTTTTTGTTTTGGTTGCGCTTTCCTCATCAAGTTGCTTTTTTGTTTTGGTTGCGCTTTCCTCACACAAAGAAAAGAGAGAGACAAAAAGAGAAGCAGAAAAACGAAAAGAAAACAAAAGGCATAGCCTCAGAACAGCAGCACCTAGAGAAGAAAAGTGAATCAATCACCTGTTCCACCACAGGCTGACTGAGAACCAAGGCGGCCTCCGTTCGTGTTCATGAATAAAAGCACATACGAATAATGAAGTTTTCTCCATCTTATTGCTTCTGTGTGTTTTTTTAGTTCCCGAGATCGTTGTACACAAGGAAAGCGGGGCAAGAGAATGAGAAAAAAGAAGAGGTCGAATGGAGGATCACGAAGATCGACTGTCTCTGTGGCTTCATGATATACATTCATTCAGGCGAACTCTTTTGAGCTTTTCGGCTTTGACGTTCTCATTGACTCCAACAAGAAGCCCTGGCTGATTGAGGTCAATTCCTCTCCTTCGCTGTCGACAGACACAACACTCGATGAAGAGGTGAGGTCGGGGGGGAACGGGGAGAGAGAGATCTAGGCGTCTATGCGGGGGGTTCTGTCTGCTTGTTTTTTTGTCTTTCCTTCCTTTCTTCCTTCCTTCTGTGTGAATCCTCTTTTTCGATCTTTTTGCTGCGCCAGGGATCCGGTTTCGGTCCCAAATTGTCTCTTCACATTAATTAGTCCATTTTTAGTTCTTGGCATTTCAAGTTTCTTTGGTTTTTCGATGTCACCCAGCATTTTTGAAAGAAATAAAAAAACTTGCACGGGGATGGATTTTTCACTGACTCTGTCTAGCCATTAGTTTCTTTCCTCACGTCCACCCCATGCCCATTGCTCCAATTTTTGAGCCCGCTCCTCGTCCCTGTCTGTTGCCCTGACTAGCGAGTGGCTTCCCTCTGTGTGTATGTGCCTACCGGTCTAGCTGTTCCCTCCCTTCCTCATGTGGTTGCAGATCAAGGCGCAGTTGATCCGAGACACGATTGAACTTGTTGACCCTCCACCTTTTGACAGGCTCAAACTTGTTGAGGTCAGTCATTTTTGAGATTTGTCTATCTGTTACTCAGTCAACCAATCAGTTGATCAGTCACTCTCTCCAACTACCTGCCTGTTTGTCTACCGATTTCTCTTTCTGTTCATTCATTTTTCTCTCTGTCTATCAGTCTGTCAATCAATCTTCATGTCTCTCCTTCTTCTTGTGAATTTCCCTCCCTCTTTTTCTCTCTCTGTCTCTCTCTCTCTCTCTCTCTCTCTCTCTCTCTATCTCTCTGTCTCTGTCTCTGTCTCTGTCTCTGTTTCTGTTTCTGTCTCTGTCTCTGTCTCTGTCTCTGTTTCTGTCTCTGTCTCTGTCTCTGTCTCTGTCTCTCTCTCTCTCTCTCTCTCTCTGTGTGTGTGTGTGTGTGTGCATGAGTGTGTGCACATCCACGTCTGCAGGTCCTTTCCCGTCGCTGCCCCAAGATTCCTCTGAGCTCGCTAAGGTCGTCATCACACTTCAGGGCTTCCTCCAACGTCGCAGGACTCGCAGCCTTCTCTGCATCTTCTTCCGGAGTCGTCCCCACAGCTCCCGCCCCAAACCAGCAACGCACAAAACCAAGCCCCCCTCCAGGAAACACCAAGACGGTATCAACCAAAAAGAACCCCCCCGAATCGTCCCAGGAGACCACACTGCCCAACGAAGACACGGCAGGATCTCCATTTGCACGGCCTGATGCCCAAGCAGACCCCCCCAAGAACGCAAACCCCCCAACAGATGTGCCCTCAGCTCCCTCCCCTTCGAGCTCTCTCACACTCACCAACGAGGTGCTCTCCCTCCTAGGGCCCTCTGCGTATTTGAGGACATACGGAGAGACCCCGAGGAACCCCGGCCAGTTTGCGATGATTGCCCCAGGTCCCTTGTGGACCAAAATTCTCAAATACAGAGGAGCACTCTTCCACGCATCCTCGACGTCTACTGGACAAACGCAGACCGCTGCAGTTGATGCATCCACCGAAAGGAAGTGAATTTCCAGCGGGAGAACATCCCTCGGTGCCTACATCAGCAGCCTCTAGAGCAGTCCCAAACTGATTGGCTGACGGTGGCCGTTCAAGGTTTAGAAGAGAAAATAAGCCTGAACGGGAAATCGCTACAAATTGATATCGCCCTAGGTGTGGCCCTTTTGACCGGAACTAGCCCTAAAACTAGCTGGAAATACTAGTTGTAGTAAACTTCTACAACGGGCTTCTATCTAGGCTTTCATATGTGCCAGTGGTGTGCCAAGTGCCATGTCTAGCACTATTTGTAAAAAAAATTTTGAGAATCCTCTGTATAAAAGAAATTGTACACTAGATTGTACACTATTTTTTTATCTTGCACTAGATTGATTGATTGATTGATTGATTGATTGATTAAAGATGATAAATTGTCTAGTAATTTCTTATCTATAGATTGTTATTACGATCGTCGATCATTTACGCCATTGACATCATTATGCATATCATTAATCATTAGCTATTCCTAGAGCTATTCTTAGTAGTAATTTCTTCTTTTATATAAGTCAATCAATCATTTACGTTTCTAGCCTCTACAAAACTTTTTTTAAACATAAAATCTATAACTTGAAAGCCTAAAACTGAACCCTAGACCGAACCTTATATCTCAAAGATTATAGACAAGCTGTTAAGCTCTTAGTAGTATTAGTTTTTTTTGTAAAAACCATTATTTTAGTAACAGAACAAATTTACTTGTAGGGGCTATCCCTAGGAGTATGCTTTAAAATACTCTTAGCAGTTAACTTGGTATAGCTTGGTATAGTAGGCAACATATCTATTGGAAGCTGCACAGGTATTCCATTAATTATTGATAAATCATTTACTCTTCAACCGTATAAACTTGACCAGTGTACAGACCTAGGTAAAGACGTTTTCACCTAGCGTTTTCACACATTCGTACTAGAACTTTGAAATACCGCTAAGAATTCGCACTTTCGCATCAAACAGAGAGCAAGTTTGCCAAGCTGAGACTGGGAAACTTTCCTCTCGACTTCGCCGTTTCGACCAAAGCCCGCACCTCTGCCGATCCCTCTGCATTCATTTGTCTCTGCCCACCCAGACGGAGTCTCAACAAACGGGGAAATGACTTTGGGCGCACACAATTCAGGAAAGCCCTGACCCCCTCGACAGTCATTGAGTTCTCTGACAATTCCAAATTCTCTAACGATGGACTGCTACGAGATCGGAATGCTTCAGCGAAAGCTCTCATGTCCTCATCGTCAATCACACAACGACAAAGAGCCACACTGCGAAGCTCGGGGACCTTCCCTGATCCCAAAATCACCCCCAACGCCCGCATTCCAGTGGGCCCTATCAGCCCGCCTGACAAGTCAATAGAGGACACTGACGGAATCCCGACCTCACTACGTGCAATTCCGTCAAGCAACGAATCAAAGTCAGGAAAGTCTCCTTCCCAGTTTGGCATCTCCCAATCAAAGGGATTGTGAGGCAAAGGAATCTGCCTCAGTCGAGGGGGTGCCCTTCCTTCTCTGAACACCTCTCCCAACGCTGCCATACCCTCTGTGTCAAAACAACAGGGCGCAAGGGTCACATACCTCAGAGAAGGGAGATTGCCCGACCCAAGGGCACGAGCAACTGCCTTCCCCCCCACCCCTGCCCTCGACCCTGAGAGTTCGAGAGTTGCCAATTTGGCACATCCCCCAGGGACGCACTCTGCTATTGCATTCATCAGAGGAACAAAAGAAGGGATCCCCAGGTTCTCTCCCAAATCCAAATGGGCCACATTTCGAAGTGCACCCTTCTTTACACTGCGAGAAAAGACATGCAATGACTGTATTCCTGTATTTCTCAACACAATCACAGACAAATTTCTCAAACCCGCCCACCCAGCCTCAAGCCCCAGGCCCAATGTATTCAAACCCCTTCGAACTACACGCCCCGAAAAGTCAAGGGCCGGGAAAGGACGCCCCGGCAATCCCTTTTGACAAATTTCAACGAACAGCTTCTGAAAATCCTCCCCCCCTTCCATCCCCCCTCCAAACCCCCCCCCCACGTAAAGCTCGCACAACCCCGAAGGCAGACGCCCTCTCCCCACCACATCTGCCAGAGCCTTCGCTCCCTGATTCGAGAACCTCGCCTGCTTCAGGTACACTCCCCTCAACCCAGGCACAGCGCCCTGCTCAAATGTTGCAGCCAACCCTTCCCCCTCCAACCCGGCACAGGTACCCGACAGATCCAACATCTCGAGAACGGGCAGACCTTTCGCGCTTTCAGTCAAAGAACGGAAAAAATCCGCCCACCCCTCTCTCCCTATCACTGAGACACCACTCTCAGTGTCATCCAAATCCAAAGTCTTCAAACCCGTCAAAAAACCATCCCGCACACTCTTGGCAAGCGCAAACATTCCGCTAGTCGGCCAGTGAGAGGAACCGATGCGCAGCGTGGAGAGGTTTTTCAACTTACCAGCCGCTAGCGCCGTCCCCAACCGGCTCCCCTCCATCCCCAGACGAGTACCGTTAATCTGCAAGCACTCGAGAAGAGGTGCACTGTTCTCACCTTCCTCCAAGGCACTCATCAAAGCCAGAGACCCCCTCTCATTCACCCCGTCATTTCCCTGTAACTGCAACTCCCGAAGCCCACACAGGCTTCCTGCCCTCATGGCATCCCCGAGAAGGACCAAATCTTCGTCCCTCAAACCCATCCGGGGCAACCCCAAAAGACACAAATTCGGAAGCCGTGCAGCTGCACCGCTCAGCGCACTCAAAAAGGGGCTCATGGAAGGGGCGAACACAACAGACGCGCTGGTGGCGCCAGTTCTCGGAATCAGCACAAGACTGCGGAGAGACTCTAAACGATTCATCTCAGTTGCCCCCCCCATCCTGTCTATACCCTCCTGATCAGGACGGAGAAGGACCAGCCCTGTGGAAAGCATCGGGGGGGATTCAGGCGCATTCGCAATTTCTTCAAAGAAGGCGGAGACTAACTTTCCCTCTATGCCCACACCAACAGTGCGAATCGAAGGCACTTTTCCTGCACCCAACAATCTCACATTCTCCTCTTTTTCCACCTCCCCCCATTCCCTTCCCCCCTCTGCCATGTTGCTATTTTCACAATTCCAAAATTGCAGTGCAAGACGCACGTGCTCAAGCGGGGGGCACTCCTCAGCAGAAAGTGCTTTAAAGAGGGTAGAAATTGTTTGATCTGTGAACGGAAGGTCTCTCGGAATCAGATTTAAATTTTTCAACAGAGGCAGACACTCGACTTGCAAAGCCCCCACCATCGTGACTGCCCCTTCGTTGTCAAAGGGGTTCCCTCCTAGGTCTAGGGTCTCTAGACACGGGACCTCAGCCTGAGTCATCACTTCAGCCAACAACCTCAGCCCCTCGTTTCCTACGCCAGACTCTCTCAACCGAAGCTCGGAGAGAGACGCCATGTGAGCGATGCTCAGCACACGGGAGAGGGTCTCTACTCCCTGATCACCCAGACTCGGGTTCCCAGACAGGTTGAGAGACTCCACCTTGAGAGGCCTCTTGAGAATGGCCTCACAGAGCGTCTGCAAATCCTCTTTCTGAAGTCCCGTCTCCTCGAGATTCAACGTCCGCAGACTCTCCGCCTTACCCGTCCTGATTCCATCTGCGAGCGCTTTAATTGCTGCCTTCACCAGGACATTGCCTGCAAGACCACATCAAGACAGGTGAGGAAAGGTAAGGAACAAGAGAGACCACTCGGAAAACATGTTCTCAATCAATCAATGAAATCTGCTTGCGCTGCCACTTTCGTGTAACCTTTCGTCTGACAAACCAATTCAGAAAACAGTCAGTCAGACAGATCGACAGGCGTTCTCAAAATGTTGGTTTCGTTTCTTTATTTCTGTCATTCTTCAGCACCGATTCAACAAGAGTTAAGGACGGATGTCGACAGGTGAGTGCACTGAGGTAAACGGACAACTTCAGAACAGAAAAAGGCGACGAAGCAAGCAAGAAGAGAAACAGCACAGCAGAAAAGAAGACCCTTCAGTGAGTGCAACAGACAGCCCCAGGGAAATCTGGCCCGACAGACATCATAATCTGGCCGCATCACCACCTTGACCCTGCCTGCCTGCCTGCGTGTACAGCCGCCTTGGTTGTTTAATTGCCCTGTGGACCGACCCTTCAGGCTCAGCTTCTCGACACCTTTCAGCATCAAGGGGACAACTCTTGGGGCCTCCACCTGTCCGAGTGGGTTTCCTGAAGGAAGGAAGGAAGGAAGGAAAGAGGAGATTGGAGAAAGCCAATAAGGAGGAGAGAGCCACGGAGTTCGTGTGGAAGGAAAAGAGAGGAGAAAACAAGAGGCCGGGAAGACCGTCTTCATCCACGCAAAAGCTACAGAGGGAGAGAGGCAGAAACGAAAACAAAAAAAAGTATAATTCTGAGAAGCAGGAGGTTCTTTCTGCACAGGGACAACAAAAACTGGACGCCTCGAGAAGCCAGAGGCTCTCCGACATATTTATTTGGTTTTGGTGCATCGTAAAAATCAAATATGGCAAAAATGAACTACATATCCCAATTTTCTTGACTGCGCTAAACGCTGACCTGAGAAAACGAAGCTCTTCAGTTGAACCTCCGTTCCCTCTCGCCTCCTCGCTGCCGCTACTCGTTTCAGAAAGCGGCACAAGAGAGGAAGAGCGGGACCCCCCACTAGGTGGGGCCCTGAGCGGATGGGGAGTGGAAGGGGGTTGGAGGAATGGATGGAGAGAAGAATTAAAGAGCTGCATGTAGGTATCGTTTCCCTTCATTTCTTTTGTCCACCGTGCCTCTTCTTCTTGCATAAACCGCCGCTCAGAGAAGCATTTTCACTCTTTTACCCATTACCTTCCTTTGCACCTGCGCAGCATGTTCACGCTAGAAAAAAGCTCACACACGGAGAATGGGGAGAAGGAGGTCGACTAACTTGGTCCACTTCTACACTGCTGACCGCAAAAAGAGAGAAAGAGAGAGAGACAGAGACGTAGGCAAAGATCGAGAGAAACGGAGAAGTTCAACGAGAGAAGTGAAAGGGCTAACGGAACGACCTGAGGAGAGGCATGCAGTCGGAACGGTGGAGATGAATATTATTTCAGAAACCCATCCAAACCCGCCCTCGGCAGCTGAGACTATCACTGGAGCAGGCAAGAGAAATACAAGCACGATCAACCCACCAAGCGTGAGCTCCTCAACAGAAAGCGGCAGGGCATTCAGGAAGAGGAACGCTTTTTCTGGAGGGACTTCGAGCCTTTCTGCAGACAAGGAGGGAGGGAGGGGAGGAGGGTGAGATACGAGGAGGAGAGATCAGAGAGGGGAAAATACATATATACACATATACAGAGTGTGTGTGAGAGAGAGAGCCAATTTGAAGCAGACTGTCCAATCGCGCCTAAGCCAGGTAGTTTCTTTGCCTCTGAAAAATCGCTCCATGCCCTCTTCCCTTGTCCCTTGCCTCCGCTTTCGTCTCCTTTGCTTCTTATTCTCTTCCAAAAGTGATGCCGCACGGAGCAACCTGAAAAGGAAAAGCACAAAGCCCCCCCCAAAACACACAAAACTCAAGTCATGCCATGTACGCATGCGCTTCACTCTGCCCCCCTCGCTCCCTCCCATGTACGAATGTGCTTCACTCTGCCCCCCTCGCTCCCTCCCGATGGCCATCCCCCAAGGTTTTGGTTTAAGACTGACTGGAAAGGTCCAGACTGTGCAGTGGCACCGGCACCGCCATCTGCAGAGGGCGAAAGAGGCGGCGAGAGCATTGAGTGAAGGAAACGAAACGTTGAATTTGTTTGGGGCCTTCAAGGGCAAGTCACGGGGGAGCTCGGAAGTTCAAAGGAAACAAACGAGGGCTTGCCGACTTGCTCACCTTGGTGACCAGGAAAGTGCACAGCCAAGCGAGACCGAGGGAGTCTCTGTTGGAGGCCAGGTCCACAAGCGTCTGCAGGGGAGAAGGGACAAACAAAAGAAAAGGCGACGAATAATAGGTGTGGCACACTTTTTCGCAACAGGCAGAAAGCCGGGAACTACGGATGGCAGGCAAACACTGAGAGAAAAGACTGATCGGCGACTGTTTGCTCCTCACGAAAGAAATCATTGTAAAAGCGATTCATCTATTGATCAGCGTCTGTGTGTTGACAGTCAGATCCACCGAATTTTTCAACAGACGGGCTGCCAAGCCTGCTAATCTCGAAACATGCAGAAAGTGAGCATACCTGAGACTTAAGCTCCAGATGCTGCAGAAAGGCGCACAGGGCGTCCTCTCTGATCTGTTTGTTCTCCATTTCGTCTTCATCGGGATCTGTGCCGTCTCCTTGCCGTCTCCTCTTGAACCCCGGGTGAGTTCCGGGTGATTGCGCTTGGTTTCCCGTTGACGCGCCTCGAAAAAGGCCCAAAACCCCTTGTACAACCGCCTGCATCGGCCAACAAACAAACCTCACGACTAACCGCGAAAAGGACGTCTCAAGACACAACGCTGCTTAGTTAGAAGATTGTGCTGTACGATTGTTTGCCAAAAGTTGAGGTTCAAGTCTGAAGAGTGGCTTTGCGAATCGACACTTCTCACAGTCTGGGGCGTCAACAAAGTTGCAGAAGTGGACAGCAAAAATATGAAATGGCCCACGGGATTATGTCGATCGGACTGCAGCAGTATCGATCAATGAATATCAAAGACTATCAAAGAAGTCTGATCGATTTGACCATATTTGACCACGCTGCGAAAACCGCGCGGTCCGAGCCCAGCCGAGCTGAGGGTGACCGAGCTGAAAAAGGTTGGTAGCAAAATGATGCCGCAAATCGCCCGTCACCCGAGTCCTATCCAAGCTTTTCCAACGAAGATTTCTAAAACAGAACTCCTATCTTATCCCTTCCGATATTATCTTCCAGACCTTAATCTTTTAATGGAATGAAAAGAAATCGACAGATCAAACGATACAAAATACCAGATTAAAAATGAAATCTACCTTAAATTTTATAAAGATTAAGATGATTAACTTAGACACCTCAGATCATTAAGAGACAAGACGAATACACAAAGAGAGAAACAGAGCTAGAGAGAGAGAGAGAGCTAAAGAGAGAGAGAGAGAGAGAGAGAGGGAGAGAGAGAGAGAGAGAGAGAGAGAGAGAGCTAGAGAGAGAGAGAGAGAGAGAGAGGGAGAGAGAGAGAGAGAGAGAGAGAGAGAGAGCTAGAGAGAGAGAGAGAGAGAG
>JAHBMJ010000284.1:0-51514 GCA_018398765.1 Chromera velia | reverse complement strand
GTGTGTATGTGTGTGTGTGTGTGTGTGTGTGTGTGTATGTGTGTGTGTCTGTGTCAATTCGTGGTGTCCAACTTCACCTTCTGCTGTATGATCGATCAAGGAACTCGTGCCTTGGGCATGAGAGAGAGTGCGGACGTACTGAACCGGAGTCTTCAGTTTGGCAACGTACATGGATCCATGTGCAGATCTGTCTCTCATCAACTCACTCACTTACTCCGTCAGTCAGACAGTCAGTCAGTCAGTCAGTACGTCAGTCAATCTCAAAAGTCTCCCTGTCTTTCTGTTGAAGGAGAACAGGGAAGTGGCTGAATTAATAGATGGACGAAAGGATAGATGGATTAAAGCACAGAAAAAAACGTTTCTGGGAAAGAACCACAAAGCAAAGGAAGCTGCCCGATGCTCGCTACCGAAAAGAATAAAGAAGAAACATGCGCGCATCCTACCGATTGACCTTTATTTCTGCCCCCTCTAAATACACAGCCCCGGATGCGTTCTTGTGCACTGCAAGGGGAGGGGGCTTCTCGTGTCGCTTTGATGATACAAGGAGGTCCCGCAGCTGAATTTACGTGAACGGGAGTGAAGAAAAATAGTATGCAAGATGTCTGTGCCATGAAGTCTCTCTCGTGCAATGTTATACAGCTCCTTTGAACTTTGCATGCATCTTGTGTCAGAAATTCTTGTGGCCCGGCCTCTTCACTGTCGCACGACGAGACGGCGCATGCATCCCTTCATGTATACACCCAACACCTGCATGGAGGCACCTCATTGATATGCAACAGCAAGGTCGAGCAAATCGCCATCCTACTCTCCTCTGTTCCTGTTGGGAGGCAGATTGCTGTCAGGGAACACGCACGCAAATTTAAATATCAATTATCGAAAGATGCATGCTGAATTAATTTGAAAGTGCAATTTGACCACATGAAGAGAGAACGAATGAAGGCCCTCCGACTTAATTCAACTCGGACAGAAAAGGCAATTAAGAGGATACTTCGATCCTGCGTGCCGAAACCGTCACGAGATGCAGTGTAGGAACTGACATTGTCAAGGTAGATCTCGCAGACAGAGACTTTCACATCCCATGAGACTGTAGAAATCCTGCTGGCCTCCAAAACTTTGAACAGCTCCCAGATGGACCTCTGGGCAATCCCCTCTCGCCCAGGCCCTCCTCCGAAAATCGTGTACGTCTTCCCGGTCCCCGTCTGCCCGAAAGTGAAGACGCCTCTGCAATTCCATGTACGTCACAAGCACAAAAAAGGGCACCCAGTAGACACAGCCGTATGCCTGCCTTCCTGCCTGTCTGTCTGTCTGTCTGTCTGTCTGTCTGTATGCACACCTTCTCCAAGTCGATCTGCGTACAGTCATATGTCACACTTCTGCAAAGCAAAGAAATGACGCACGCGAAGAAAGAGAGCCGCAGAGGAGTGCCAGAGAAGTGAAGATAGGGTCTCTTCCATGCAGGTCCAGAGACGTCGGGGGATCGGATTCAACCTCGCAACGCACGACTCAATCCATTCACTTTCTCCATGTAGGTACAGAATAGTACTCACACGTTGAATCCGTCGACTGCGGACGAGACCAGCCTCCTGACGTCCTCGAAGACTTCCTCTTGGGTGCTCTGGGGTCCGAACACTTTATCGAATGTGAAGTCCTGGACGCCCCTCTGTGAATGAGCCTGCAGTTGAATTCATTCATGCATGATATTGGGTTGTTTTTTCGGTTTCAACAAGTGCCTTCTGCTTGCAAATTGTCTTCGTGTACAGCGCCTTCTGCAAGTTTCCGCCTCCGCTGCAAGACTTCCTCTGCTCCACCTGAGACTCGTCTTACATGCTGCTTCTCTCACAAGAAATCAGCCCGCAGCAAAGAAAAGAAAAAAATGACGAAGAATGGTATGAATAACTTGGCAAAGAAGAAACACAACTGCCCTAGCTGAATAGGCTGACGGCAGAAGAGAAAATCGAACTCTTCTGCATGATCAAATATGCGACTTTTCCAAGACGGACTTTGAGAGAAAATTCGTCGATCAACTCGACAACGTCTTCTGACCCCTTCTCCACTTCATACTTGGCCATTGGACGCAGCCTGCAGTACACACGGATTTTCCCTGCAGCAGCAGATATAGAATCAAATCACCAAGGGCGCAGGCACATGCAGAAATCAACAAGGCGCCCCCCAAACCAGTCAATGGTAGCACAAGACCCTTGCATGCCTCGATACATTGAGCTTGAAGCGGACCATGAGAGAAGTCAATCAATTATCTTTGCCTTTACTGAACGTACATGTCAGTGCCTGCGTTGTGTGGGATGTGTGTACCAGCTTGCAGATCAATTCAAATTTTTCCACATGAATAATAGAGCCTCCATCAACCCTGCAGCATTTGAACTTCCTTATCTCACCTTTCATGTCCTCAATCTCGTTAAAGTACTTTTTCCTCAGATGCCTTTCTTCCTGCATTCACGCACGCAAAGGTAAAATGGGGATTGACAATTATGTATCCGTGCAGTAAATGTCGAACGGAAAGTGCCAAAAGCGAATTTTGGAGTTCGGCAGCAAAAGCACATAGACAGATCTTGAAAGAAATATACCTATACCCGGACAAGCAGCGACTTGCCTTGAATTGTTTCTCCAGACTCTCATTTTTAGTCTTGAAAAATTCCACTTCGTCACCCAGCTTCCGTAAATTTACCACTAGAATGCCAAGACGTTCCACTCGCGCACCCACATCACCTGATAACTGTACACCTCTACCCTCTCTCTGTACTCCTTCAAACACTTCTTGTATGCCTTTAATCTCCATGGCGACTTTTTCTGCCATCACGGAGGGGTCCATCGAACCGTCTCCGTCACCTTTGGCGTCCCTCCCGTCATGTGCAACAGTCGAGTTGTGTCCCTCAGGATTTTCGGAGCTGCCATCCTGTCCCATGAGTCTTTTGAGTTCTTCCCTAATCTCTCTTTCGACCTTCTCACTGATAGAATCGCAGCCCTGTATGGCCAAATCCAATCGAAGGGGCACTTGCTCCTCTTGTGCCTTACCGTTTGCCCCCTCTTCTTCCCCCAGCTGTTCCCCCTGACTGAGTTTGGCTTTCTGTTGGAAAAGCGTTTGGAGAAACGACTTTAAAATAGAGGTGGCCTCACTCGTCAGCTGGGTGCAGTTCAGCAAATGGAAAGTCTCCAGGTTGACCGCACCGTCTCCCTCAGACAGTGCCTGACAGAACGCTGCAAGACCCGAATCTGTGATCGAAGTGGACTGTACACATACACGCTTGAGTTCTCTCCAGCACCCAGGGTTGCTCTGTGCACAAACAGCTGCAGAAGACTTCAGTTTGAAAAGGGTGCCATCCTCCCCTGATGTGGAAAGGGTGGAGAAGCCTTCGGAGGCCAGCAGGGTGTGTGGAGACGCGGGTGGGAGGGAAAGAGTGACAGAGACAGGGAGAGCAGCGACTGGAAAGAACCTAGTAAGGGCCTCCTGCTCCTCCTCTCTGAAGGCTTCAGAGCCCTCTTCTCGTTTGATGCGGCGGCAGAAGGGACGGAGACGTGCCAAAAAAGCTGAGGACATGAGGCGTTTCCCCTTTGTTCTCTCCTGCGGAGGGTCTTCTTTCTCCTTTCCAGAGGGAAGTGGATCTGCTTCTTCTCGAAGTCGTGCCTCTGCAGCTGGCTCACTCCCTGCCAGGGGCTTTAGGGCAGCCCTGATGTCAAACGCGTGCAAGGCAAAAGCGCCAGGGCCTACGCTGAGACACTCCAAGAGACTGTCGAAGGGTACCATTCACACTTTTTGTGTTTCTTCCCTTTCGGCAGCAGGCATCTCGGCAACCAGCCTTTTGAGCCTTCCAAACAGTCTCCGCAACTTCTCGACGCCTCCTCGCTGGCGGAAAGGACTGATGACAGCGCTCAGCCTCCTCACGTTGGTTTGCTCTAACGGGATAAAGAGAGACGAGGGGAGAAAGCCCTCCTGTGCTGTGTGTGCATCTTCAGGGTCTGGTTCCCACTGGAGAGCCCCGCTCATGTGACCCTGCAGGGAAAACTGCACCGAGTCCCAAGCTCCCCCCCCCACATGGGGACATCTGGAAAAGAACAGTCGGAAGGCTGCGCGGGATTGAAAGAGAGAGGCCTCGTTGTCGCTTTCGGCAGGCTTGCGGAGGCTCTGGACAGAGTAAAATTTGGAGGCAGCCTGACAGAGACGCACCACACCAGCATTGCCGATGGAGACGCCATCAAGCCGCACCTGCTCAGGAAGTTGAGAAGGAAACAGAAATGTACAAAGTCCATGTCTTGACATGTCGATCGACAGCTTCCGCGGGGGGAGAGACAGACTGAAACCCTAAAGACAACACACTGCAGATGCTTTGATCTTCAGTCCCCACAAAGACACTAGAAGAGAGAGAGAAAGAAAGGAAGACTTGGAAGATGGTCGGATAGGCAAAGACATAGACAGCACACACACACACACACACACACACACAGAGAGAGAGAGAGAGAGAGAGAGAGAGGGAAAGAGAGAGAAAGAGAGAGAGAAAGAGAGAGAGAAAGAGAAAGAGAGAGAGAAAGAGAGAAAGAGAGAGAGAAAGCAGGGGGGACAGAGGAGAAAGAGAGAAAGAGAGAGAGCAACCTGAGGAGTGCTGAGTGCATCCAGTGCCGCCCTGTCTCGAAAGAATCCCGCAATACTCCTTGCCTGCTCGTCGTTGAATCCAGGCCGCCCCGCCACGACGAGTTCTCTTATGCTCCCAGCGTAACTGTTGAAGAACCGGCGGTATAGGTCACTCACAAGTTTTGCATCCGCCCCGTTGGTGAATTTCTTTGGGAGAACCTACAGAAACCAATTAAGAGTTTGTTCAAAAAAAAAAAAGAGAAATCGGTGAAGGACTTTCAGCCACTCGATCCGCTGGTGCAGCTAGGCCAGGTCTTTTTGCGGAAAAAAGAACTGATTGCTGAGAATTGATGTGCACGAATCGCATGCACCTCCAAAGGACTATGGTGAGGGCCCACGGCTTGAAGAGCGCCAACTCGCAGACACAAGGCCAGCAGCTGTGGCAGTCTAGTCACAAATGCGATCGTTGCATCGCGTCCGTATGTTCGTCTATCTGCTCCCGTGTACGTATCAACCGAGAAAACCCTCGAGTACCAAAACGAGTGGCAAGTAGGCCACGCACTGACCTGTTCTTCAAACTCCTCTGTCCCCACTGCGACTGCGACTGTGCCTGTGTCTGTGTCCGAGAAGGCAGGGATAAGGTCCACCCATGAGGGGTCGCCCTCCTCCGTTTCCTCCGGGAGGTTCAAAAGAATCTCCGTGCTCTTCATCGCAGAAACACACACCTGTATGCAAAAACGCATTCAGAAGAAAAGAGGGATTCGTCGTATGCACAAAAACGTCCGTTGCTAATATGTGCGAGGGCGGCAGTGTCTCGCGTTATCTTGGAGAACAGTCCGGGCAATAGGTGGAAAGAATGGGCGCTGGGGTGGAGGAGCAAGAAAGGGACGAGGGAGGAGGAAGCTGAATGACCGACAGGACGTGTGACGGAATGGACGGTCATTCTAATGAACGCAGGCAGGAATGGAAAGCGGATTGTGGAGGAAATTCGAGTGGAGGACAGAAAGCGGACCTCAAAGTAAGGCCACCCCCTCTGTCTGTACGGCGTTCTGTTCTCAGCAGAGGAGGGAATGCCACAGGACCGCAACACGCAAACAAACCTGCACACACAAGCACAAAGGCACGCACAAACACAAAGGCACACACACACACAGACAGGGGGAGTGAGGGGAGGGGGGGATTGATGCCCATGTTGAGTGGAAATGAGGATGCAAACTGTCGACGCGGAACGTTACAATGGTTCTTCTGATTAATGTGATACAGGCAGTGAGTGCACAGACTTCCAAATTCGTGTTGCAACGTTTATGTAATCTTTGTTAGGTTCGGCACTCCGATAAGGCTTCGTCTCTCTGATTCCATGTTCAAACTTCCCACCGGGAAAGGATGCTCATTCTTCAGAACATGCCAAAATTCGATTTTTTCAAAAATGATGTGTTGTGACTTTCCCACCTGTGTGAGTATATAATATTCATATTCCTCAGTGCTTTTCTGAAGAGTCTCTCTTCCTCGGGCGTCCTCGGTTTCTGGTACATGCTTGCGAAGTCCCAAAAGAGCCCCAGTGTCTTGTCGCTGTACTGGGGGTCCTCCATCAACTTTTCAAAGAATGCGCAGACACGGCTCAAGTGATATCCCGTCTCTGTGTCCGGGTGAGAACGCCTCAGCCAGGCGAATGAGAGGGCAAAGAGCATTACTCTGCCCCTCCTGACTACATCCAATGCACAGTCCCCCGCGTTCTCATCCTCTCTTTCCCACCCAAGCGAGTCCTGTCCCTCCAGTAACTCAGGGGCAAGGAAGAGATCGGAGGGAAGATCCTGGCGCCTCGGGAGATCGGGCACGCTCGAGAACTTCGAATTGTCCTCTATCAGCACCCCTGATCCCATTCCCTCCCCCCCAGTAATTTGCGACAGTACTCTCTTCCCCCCTTCCCCCTGGGATATCCCGAAGGAGCCCCCTCTCCTCCAGATTTCCTCCCGAAGATTCAGAGACCTCCGAGCTCCCTGTGGCCGAGAGAGACCGTCCACACTCTGCCGCGGGAAGTTTCCTTCAGACTCCACAGAGCTGCGGGACCGTCTAATTCCACCTGCTTCAATTCCCGTCTGGCGTCTGTAGAAGGCCACCAGGGCCTTCGCATCAAGAAAGGCTGCAGCCCCACACCGCGCCAGCTGGCGAATGCCCTCGAAGCTCGAGAGGTCCTGGTCGACGTCTGTCTCGGCCTCGTCTTCTTTCTTTTCGGCTGTCTCTTTGTGCTTAGCCTCCTGTGTGAGGGGAATCTGCAGGAATAATATGCATAGGGGGTCTTCCGTTTATTCCTCTGGCAAGATCTAGATGCGCAGCGAGACGGGAAAGTACGAGCCTGTCTGCATACACAGAGTTTGTTGAAGCTGCAGTACATGCAGGGAACATGCTACTTCTCCACGGGTACTGCAACACAGCAGCGAAGGTTATGACACACCTTTGTCTCGTCTTGCGTGCAAGCTCCAGCCTGCGAGTTCCTTGCCTGACTGGGTCGTCCGTCTACTGGTATCTGATTCTGGTCTTTCGGACTCTTTTTCACCAACAGGGTCTCTGCATGCAGACGTATATATAATATATGCAAGCCGTGCAAGTGTCGAATATGAAAACCCATGCAAGCCCCAGTGACAGATCACCGTGACAACGTACGCTTGGCAAGTGTATTCAAAAATGAAAAGAGAGTGCGGACAGACCTGGAGGGTTGGCTGAAGACGGACCGCAACCCATTGAATGCACGAGATGTGTATATATTTCAGACTGTCTCGAAATTGACCAGGGTTCAATCGACAAGACACTGAGGATGAGAGTGCCTGGGACAGCAGCCGTGGGTCATTCTCCCAGCTGTGTTACCACGACTTCGACATACATGTATGTATGCTCTCATCAAAACGTATATACAGCAAAAACAGTCAAGACAGTGACTGACAGTCATTGAAATGCGGTTCCTGAGTCCTGACATGAAAATGTGACTAAAAAACAGAGAATCAAAGGTCAGACGTTGCATGCATGCATTTGGCCATGACCGTTAATTGTTTGCGAAGTACATGCATGTTAATTGCTTACACGAGTCAAATGCGTGTATTAATTGACTGACCTTTCTGCACGATTTTGATGCATATACAATGATAGCTAGTATTCTTAAACTTTGCAGTAGCAATGCAGCTCCACTGAGAGAAGATGTATCTGCGTCCTACAGAAGCAACAAATATTGTCCCCTCCGTCACAGGCTCCTTGTTTTCTGTCTGACCTGCAGTCAACAGAGAGCCTGTACTGATCGAAGGCGACATCCTACCTCCGCTCTGTCCGGTTCGATCAAGTGGCCTGCTTGGCACTAAACCTGTGCCATCTTCCCTTGCCCTCCTTTTCACACTCATCCTTGCTTCCCGTATTTCCTTCCAATTCTCTTCCGATGGGGGGACCATGCATGGATGGCAGCGGGAAGAGCATCTCTCCCGGGACTGACAACTTTGAGATAATGGAATTCGAGATGGAGGGGCAGACTTTCTACAGCTCCGAGCAAGCGTACCAAGCGATGAAGCAAAAGACAGATGCAGACCGCACGAAGATTGCACAACAAAAGCCCAAAGAGGGAGAGAACGGATGGACATTTGGAATGCGAGTTTGGAACATGGGGCAGAGAGGTGCGAGGAGAGCGAATTTCGAGGCAGACAAGGTTGAGGTCATGTACGAGGCCAACAAAGCAAAGTTGATGGGGAGCGGTGTGACCAACAAAGAGGCCCGGAAGGCATTGATTGAGTCGAAGGGTGAGATCACGCACAGAGGCAGTGGTGCCTTTTGGGACAAATGGAACCCCATTTTGCTCATGCGCCTGAGAGAAGAGCTGAAATCTGACGACGACCCTTCGAAGGACCTCACGAGGCTCAAGTCTCTCACGGACCAAATGGACAAGTACCGAAGTTCGTCTTCGTCTGGCCACAAAGGGGCTGGAGCCTCATCGTCCTCGTCACCTCAGAAGCCCAGTGTTCAGGCGGGGGAAGGGGGATTCGAGGAAGGAAAACTCATCGTTGGGGGTCAGACGGGAGAGACTGTGACTGGAGACGCACCGACGACTCCAGCCAAACCAGACGAAGTGAACAAGGATAATGAAAAGCTGTCAGTAGAACCCGCAGAAAGCCTAGCAGAAAACACGTAATCATCGTCGTAATGCAGCAAGTGATGCTGGCTCTGTATATTCTGCAAAGTTGGCTTAAGACTAGGCTTAAGACAGATCTGAAGACTATATAGTCACAACATATACACTATACAGACAACTTCACTAGCAACTTTCAATTAAAAAAGTGAACTGTGGAGTATTTTTACATGTATGCATGTATAAACGATCAACGCCTATATACAAAGTGAAGATAAGACGACAAGTTGTCAACAACTGAACTTGCATGTGACTGGTATCCGTCACTTTTAAATTATATTATAATTTGAATATTTACCTCTTTCTCATTAAAAAAAACGACCTCCAAAGTTTGACTAAAATTATGGTTATTTAGGTTTCTATAAGTTCCAACTATAGGTTTCTAAATTATACATCAGTTTCAAGTTGCTATTTTAAATTACTTTGAATTGCCAGTGCTCTAAAATTCAAGTCGAAATTACTCTAAATTAATTGCTTTAAATTACTGTAAGAATCTAGTCTATAAGATGGATGATAAATTACTCTAAAATTGTCTAAAAAATTTTAGTCTAAGCCAAATTATTCTGAATTTATTCAAACTTGCATGGTATATTAGTTGCAGTGTTGGGTAGAGGAATGGAAGGACCAAAGTAAGGCGGACGTGCTAAGAACAGATCTCAAAATGCATTCTCCAGACATATTTTTATGATATTTAATACTAGAGATATTAGTAAGATTATGAGTGTTGTCATTAGGTTTATCCCACTCAATCCATGATGTGCATTGTGCATCATTTGTACATTCCATTAAGAAACATATTTTAAGTTATCCACCTTAAGTCCATGACCTTAAGTCCATGACTTCGAACATGTCTAATTGATACCCATGCATGCAGTGATTTTCTACGTGATTTCTTCTGTTTAACGACAGATTATTAACTCATTGAATCAATGATTTTCTGGTAGGAAAAGGCTTTGCATTGTAAGTTTGCAATCGTATTTGTGCACCGGAAAAGGCAGGATCGACAGTCAAAGGCGTTTTGTTTCACTGTAACTTGCACAACGTGGATCCTGTGTGCATCAATTAATGCAGGGCAAACTGTACGATGATAAACATCGAGGTGGAGGAATGAAGGAATCAGGGTACGCATACATCTGCGCTGCTGTACCGAATCCTCTCAAGCTCTTGCTCCTCGCTGCATCCTCCGGTCGGGAATGAGTTGGATTCCTCCAGTGAATTTCTTGCTCAGGGACGTTCTCTTTCGATCGCTTTTTCTCTTTCGGTCATGCACTCATGCACACACGAAAGATTGCCGACCCAGAGCGGGCTTCAATGGCTTAAATACATGGCGATCTGGCAGCACGACACGCAAACATGGAGAGAACATCAAGCAGAAGCATCCAAAAGAAGGGATGCGGAAGTCTACCGGGAAGTGGCAGTTAAATAGGGGGGTTGTGGGTGCACACCCCTGGAGGTGTATGCGATCGCGTCGACTTTCATCTGCACACTCAAATTCAGACTCACATTCATGAACGTTCAGTGTTCGAATTGATAAAAATGTCAGTGGAAGAGGCAGCCATCAGCGATTGCCCGATGAAGGCAAGGCCGAGAAAGGGAAAAGTGCTGAAAGCACAAAACGGTGGATCGAAAAGCCTCGCGGAGTCGGAATTCCGAAAGAGAAAAACAAACGAAGGCTTAAATAAACTGCACACTGCTACCCTCTTTCTCATTTGGACGAGCAGCTACTTACTTTTCTTTTGTTTCCCTTCTTGCTTGCCGGCGTTTTTTCAGACTCACTTCCTTTTTTTCTTGCATGTTTTTTCTTTCTTTCTCTTCCCTTGGATACTCGTGAGAGCATCAGCATGGAAGGCGACAAGAAGCGTGGGAAAGTGGCACCTGGAGTTTTCAGACATCGTCGTGAAGGGGAAAGCAGAAACGTGCATAAGCAGGATCTTTTCTTGCCCCATCTGTGTCTGTTTGTCTCCCTGCCTGTTTTTTGTTTGTTCGTTTCCTCACTCAGTCAGTCTTTGCCGTTGTCGCTGTGAAGCTTTAAGCACCCGCCCTTCCTTTCTTCCTTCGCATCGCATCCATGCACAGAGTGAATTCGCATTGTTTTTGTACACTTGACCTGCATGCCAGGCCTTTTCTTTGAGTGACGAAACGATAATACATTCATTGTACTCTGCGATTTCCTACATAATATTTTGATTGACTCGTCTGTCCTCCTCGCTTCAATAAACAGACGGAACTTTGCTCAAGCTGTCCCGATCAAATCTGCTCCCTCCCCTGCGCGAGAGCACCCTTCTCCCCTCTTCTTGCTGGATTTCTCCTTAAGCCACGAGCACAGATTCAGGCCCTTTCTTCACAGAGAAAAGCAAGCATTGTCAAGAGAAGAGAAAAGACAAGCGAAGGAGACACAGAAGAGGTGGACGACTGAAAGGAAAAGCCAAAAAGTTTGTGAGTGAAATAGCTGGAGCCGACTACTTGCTGACTGCAAACTGCTCCACCCCTGTACCACAATCAAAGTCAACGATTTGCTCTCCTTCCCCTCCTATTCTCTTCAGCTCGTCCTGCCCCAGATCCGTCTCCCTTTCCCAAAAACTTCACCACAAACCTCACCCCCCCCGGACGCAAATCCTCAGATGCATCCCTCTCCCACGCCTCCTGCACTGCCAGGGCGTCTCCCTGCTGCCGGAACTCCACCACGACTTCCATCAAATCATCTTCTTTCCACGGCTCCAGCTCTCTGCAGTACACATGGAACTTTGACTTCATACTCTTCTCTCTGTCTCCGTCCTCTTCCTCACCTTCATCATACCTTCTTCTAGGATGGGCGTGCATGCACCGCACAATCTCCTGCCGGAAGAGTCGCATGTCTGCGTCCTTCACAACGGGTCGAATGCCAATCACGCAAGAGGTGTCGGTGTCCTTTCTCAGAGGGTGGAAAGAGAGGGAGAATAGGGGGGAGCCAGGGTCCACCCGACAGGCCTCCCACACAGGAGGGAAGCCGTCTCTTCCCCCCGCAGGCAGAGAGGAGGGGTCACAGGCCTCTGGGGGCAAGTCGAAGGAATCAGCAGAGGCCGAACGGCTCAGGGCGGACAGGGAGAAGACGGGAAGCTGATGCTTGTTGTTGGGGAGACGGGGAGGGGACTTTTTCGAAAGGGTCTTTTCCTTCTCCTTTTCGTTCGCTTTCTTCTCAGTCTTTGGAGGAAGGGAAAAGGAAGCGGAGCTGTCGGTGGTCTCGGGCGTGTCTTCCGGCAGCGAGAGCTGATCCTCCTCCACCTTCTGTGTATCTGCATATGGAGGGAGGGTTTGTCTGTTTGCTTTGTCCTTCTGCTTATGCTCTTGCGGTTTGGAGTCAGGTACGCGTACGGTGGGTTTTTGAAGGGCTCCTGACAGAGTTGTGTCTTTCTCTGGAGAGGGAGGGCGCTTTTCCTTTCTCTCCCTTTCCTCTTTCAAGTGATCAGACTTCTCTGTGTCCGCATTGCTGCAGGGAAGCGAAATTTCACTCTCCGTGTCACTCTCTCCCCCTTCCTCTTCCTCGTCCCCCCCCAACGGCTTCTCTTTGTGTCCCTCTTTTCTCTCCTCTCGTTTCTGGACTTTCGTGGGGGGCACGTCAGGCTGCTGTTTGGGAACAGGGGGGGCATGCCGGGGCCCTTTTCCGTCCGTCAGCTTGTCGACAAGCTCACAGTCCTTCACCTCCACCTCCGAGACAGAGACGGCAAGCTGTTGCTGCTTCTGCTTCTTCTTCTGCAGTTTTTGAAGTTCCGGTTGGAGCTGCTGGGGCGAGACGGGCGGGCTGACGGGAGGGCTCACAGGGGGACTCACGGTACCCTCTTTGCTGGTCTCTCCAGCGGCCCCCTCTGGTGCGACATCCCTTTCCTCCTTTTGGGATGCGACCTGCATGGGGGTCTGCACACACACACACACACACACACACACACACACACGGACACGCACACACATACATACACACACACATACATACATACATACATACACACACACACACACACGAACACACACACACACACACACACACATACATGCACACACACACACATACATACATACACAAACATACACACACACACACACACACACACACATACATACATACATACATACACAAACATACACACACACACATACATACATACACAAACATACACACACACACACACACACACACACAGGGGCTCGCACCGAGGTTGGGGGCAGATTCACGTATCCAGCTAGGCACCCTGATACACGGCGTGGATTGGAGAGGCGGGAGGTCCGTTGCGGATGAATTTATCAGAGCACCGAGGAAGGACAGAAAGAAGAACAGAGAAGGTCTGTAGAGGGAGAGAGACAACAGGAGACTGACCTTCATAGAGGCATCGTTGTCCGGAGTGCTGGCAGAGATGACAGAAGGACATTTGCCGGAAGGAGGGGACAAGCTGTAGAATTCATCGGAATCCTTCTCCTTCTCCTTTTCTCTCTCTGCCTGCTTCTGCTTCTCCTTTTGTTTCTCTGCCTGCTTCTGTTTCTCCTTTTCTTTCTCTGCCTGCTCCTGTCTTTTCTTTTCTTTCTCTGCCTGCTCCTGTCTTTCCTTTTGTTTCTCTGCCTGCTTCTGCTTCTCCTTTTCTTTCTCTGCCTGCTCCTGTCTTTCCTTTTGTTTCTCTGCCTGCTTCTGCTTCTCCTTTTCTTTCTCTGCCTGCTTCTGTCTTTCCTTTTGTTTCTCTGCCTGCTTCTGCTTCTCCTTTTCTTTCTCTGCCTGCTTCTGCTTCTCCTTTTCTTTCTCCGCCTGGTTCTGCTCCTCCCTTTCTTTCTCTGCCTGCTCCTGTCTTTCCTTTTGTTTCTCTGCTTGCTTCTGCTTCTCCTTTTCTTTCTCTGCCTGCTTCTGCTTCTCCTTTTCTTTCTCCGCCTGCTTCTGCTTCTCCCTTTCTTTCTCTACCTGCTCCTGTCTTTCCTTTTGTTTCTCTGCCTGCTTCTGCTTCCCCTTTTCTTTCTCTGCCTGCTCCTGTCTTTCCTTTTGTTTCTCTGCCTGCTTCTGCTTCTCCTTTTCTTTCTGTGCCAGCCTTTGCTTCTCCCTTTCTTTCTCCGCCTGCTTCTGCTTCTCCTTTTCTTTCTCTGCCAGCTTTTGCTTCTCCCTTTCTTTCTCTACCTGCCGCTGCTTCTCTCTCTCTTTCTGGATTCCGTTCTTCTTGTCGTGATCTTGGTCGTTCTCCTGCTGGGCGCCGTCCGTCTTCTCCTCACTCTTGTCATTTGCGGAACTCTTCGCTTGACTCAGGGAAGATTCGGACATGCCGGCAGTGAGGCCGACAGAGGGACGCTCGACTCTCTTGTCGGGTTTCCAACCCCTCCTGCCAGACTTTTCTGTACCAAGACAAAAGGGGGCACAAGGGAGGGAGAGTAGACAGGTTTTCGTGTGGTCTCTGAGTTTTTGTCTTTTTCACGTACCTCACTTGATGAGTGACTGGCGGGCCAAAAGAGTTATGTAGAAATAAGCAAAGAAGAGGGACGATTTCTTTCAAATGCGGGGAAGAAAAAAAGGCGCTTTCTTTGTTGGCCCTCAGAAAGAGACTGACCGATAGCCTCCACAGCTTTCTTGTGGAGATTCCCTGCCCGTCGCAGAAGCACACTAGTCTCCTTCTCGACCTCCGACCACACACAAGGGGGCCTCACCTGGAGGGAGAGAGAGAGCAGATGAGAACGAAAATTGTGAGGAGGACAAAACGAGAGAATACGTTATTCTACAGAAAACAAACAGAATCAAGAGTGCCTTGTGCCAGCGATTCAAAGAGAACACAGGAAATGAATGTGCGTGCAAAACCAAAAAGAAGCAATGAATGAGAGAAAGATCTATCTGCCCTTCTTTGATCCCTCGACACGCTGACTGGACTGACCACTTCTTCGGCTCTCTCTGACTCCACTGAGGACAGGAGGAGACGGGAGAGATCCCTGATGTCACTCAGAACGCCCACGTACAAATCGAGGGCGCGCGCAGTCTGACGGAGACCTGAGAGCTTCCTGGGGTGGGGATCTGATTCCTTCAGTGTTCCTTCGGCCCTTTCCAGGGCTGGCAGAATGTATCTGCATGCATGCATGTTGGAGGGAGGGAGGGAAGGAGGGAGGGAGAAAGCTTCAACGGACATGCAAGGTAATGGAATACGTACAGCACAAATGAAGGAAGCAGGACGAAACGCCAGATTGCTTCCGGAGCAGGGCGGTGATCGATCGATCTCTCGTCCCCCTCCCCCAATCATCCAGACAGACACTTATCGTATTTCTGCACGTCTGTTCATTGCTCCTGTCTTTCTGTCTGCATGTCAGTTTGCCTTTCCACGCCTAGATCACCAAGTTCTCTCCCCCGCCCCACCCGCCAGCCCATGCAACCATGGACCCACCCACCCATTTTTGAGAATTTGGATGATTGTCTTCTTCTCGAGTTTGCCGTGGAGCACCGTATGGCTCTCGCATGCCCTCTTCCTGTTGCGTCGGGTCTGGTCTGAGAGCGCCTCTTCCGAAAACAGCATGAGCAGGCTGAAGGCCGCACAAACACGCACACCCCACTGCGCGTGGACGTCCTCGCCCTCCCCCTCGGCTTCTTCGGAAGAGTCACCACTGGAACCCCCGACGTGCGCGGTGAGGTCCACCAGGGCACACAGCGCTTTTTCGAGTTTGTCAATGGAGGGCTCCCACCTGAAAGAAAGAAAACAACAGTCAGAAGAGAAAGGCGAGGGAGGGAAGAAGCGTTGCATGATCGTCAGTCTGTTTGCTGGTCTGCACAGCTGCTCGGGTAACTTCTTTTTCTTTTTTCGTTCCTGTTGGCATTCTTTCCTTTCTTGTTTTTCCCAGGAGAAGGCAGGAAAAAACAGATAAGAGAAGGGAAGGGAAAGAACAGAGCCTCAGGGGGTGACGAAGAGGTCGATTCAGAAGGCTTTCCATCTCCCCCCCCCCACCCGGTTCTCTCATTCTGTACACTCACTCGCCTGCCCCCCTACGGAGACACCCCCCCTTGGATCGATTTCCCCCCCACACAGAGAGAGGCCCCTGCAAGAACGCACAAACCATTTCTCCAAGACTGCGATCTCCACTGCCCCCTTAGGAATGGCCACTGGAAGGAGGAGAAGCGTCGCCACCTGCATGCGTCCATGAAGTCATTCATGTCGACAACACAAGATTGAAGAAAAAAGAAAAAATTCGGCAAATAGAGGGACCACCAGTCTTCACTAGCCGAGTCCACAGGATGCTTGAGGGAGAGACAGAAGCTTAAAGTTTCGTTTCCATGCTGGTCGGAGGCAGGATCAAAAACATCACGAAGCAAAGTCAAAAAGACACGTGCTTGATCCGCAGACACACATGCACATACTAGTGGACCCTTGCCTCTTGCTGTTGGGTCACGACAGCACCCAGGCAGGTATGTGAGCGTCATCTTCAGGGCTGGGTGGGTGGGCGGAAACACAAAAAGACGCCGGCAGAGGAAGGGAGACAGAACAAGGGTAGCCCGACTGCATGTCCTATTCCTTCCCTCCTCCTGACCTCCAGAAGGGGCGTATGCCGGAGTCTGTTTGCAGCAGTTGTCTTGAGGGCCCGAATCGCATCCTTTCCTCCCTCAGACCTGGATCCAGAATTCTTTTCTCCGGAAGCGCTGGAGTGTCCTCCCACAGGGCACAGGAGGGAGCGGAGGGCGCAGGAGACCGCGTGTTGGTGCTGCAATTTTCTTTGTCGACAGAGTGGAGAGAAAATTAGAGAGATGGACCCACATGTGCAGGATAGAAGCAGCGACTTTTTGTTGGGTGCCTTTCTGGAGAACAAGAGAATTACTTTGGGGTGCTCCCATTCTCTCTCCCCAAATCGGTGATCTCCCTGGGCTGAGATGCCTTTTGTTTGGATTCATCTCGTTTTCTCACATCAATCAATGCTTCTTCCGAGAGGCTATTGTCTGGTATCCTCTCAGCGATTATCCCCCCCCACACACACACATACACACACACACACGCGGACCTTCAGTTTTGTCTTGACTGCCGACTGCCTCTTGCTGTTATCGGTCTGCCCGGCAATGAAGACGGAGGTCTGCCCATTCATTCCCGCGAAAGAAAGAGCCTCGAGGCCAGCGTAGTCCTCGTTCAAGTAACCGTTTCCCTCCTGCAGCAGCAGGTCCCCTGCAGCAACAAAGTGGCAATGTGACGATTCATGAGAGCAGTGGTCGCACTGACAAGTTAAAAAAAATGGTGGTAGTAGCAAGAAGCCTGGATCGGATTCAGAAGCAGAATCAACATGGAGAGACAAGAGATGCCGAAGGGAATGCAAGGACAATCGGTTTCTTACAAGTAGAACAGAGGAGAGGACTGTAAAGAAATGAAATCAAGAGAATAGCAGAGCAGAGAAGAGAACAAAACACCATGAGACTCGGCAGATAAACATGCACATGCACAGCGAACCTCCACTACAGAGCTCCTCTTCTTTCCCCTCAGCCTTCCACTCAGCCCAGCATGCGCCGTCCCACCCCTGCTGTGTCTCCCTGTTGCCAGAGAACGCTATCTCCTTCAGCATCAGCCACTCACAGACACGAGAATGGTCAGGCAGCAGGTAGAAGAGACACGACTCTCTGATCAGCGGATCCTCCTCTCCTGTCCCCTCCCCAGGGGGTTCCCCCACCGGCAGGGGAAAGGGGAAAAGCCCGGCCTCGAGGAGACGGACAACCAGTGAGTGGAGGAGGGGGGCTTCCATCAGACGTCGAAGCTGCCTCTCAGCCTGCAAGAAAACAGTGCAAACAGTCTTGCGCAGACAGACAAGTGTTGAGAAGCGTACACACTGAGGAACCGTCAATAAACAAAGAAAGCAACTACCATCACTAGTTTAGAAACAAAAGCCAGTGGAGGCATGATGGCCCGAACGAAACCCCGCCTTCAATTACTGCCCTCTTGAATGACTGACTGACTGACTGACTGACTGACGGACGGACGGGCGGGCGGGCTGTCGGGCTGGCTGACTGACCTGGCGAAATGTGCCGGAGGAAGAAGAAGAAGAGGGCTGCACAGCCTCACGATGCTCTCCCCCCTTCTGATGGCCCAACGCCCACACTGCTGAGCCGTGAGTCTCCCTCACCAGAAGTGACCAGAGATCCACAAGAGGGAGGGCCTCAGGGGCATGCGAAAATGAGGAGCAGACCCGATGCCAGTTCACCAAGGAGGACAGGGGGCCTGCAGGCAGCAAATAAAGGGGGGTCTGTCAAGCGGTGAATGCATTGATCAAGCGAGGCAAGTCAAACACACAAGAAATCAAATCAAGTCGGTACAAGCATGCACTCCAGCAGCTGCACAGAAAATGACGATCTTTCTCATCAATGATGAGGTTCTATCTCTCTCTGGCCTTCATTGAACACTGGATCGATCTCTCCTGCATGGCACCTCGACAGCATGCACACGTGTCTGCCTACCCCTTCTTTCCTTTCTTGCCTTACCAACCGACCTCCAAGAAAGGTGAGGCGTCCCCTGATCTCCTCCTCCGAGTCCTCGTTGCTGTTCAACGCGAACGCCCCCATCCGACCGTGACCCATACCGATCTCCGCACAGCTGAGGATGGAGGCCCCCACAATAGTCAGGCAGGCACGAGCGGTGTACAGAAGCTCCTGCATGCAACAAAGGCAAAAGGGAGGCAGACAGGCAGGCAGACGGAGGCATGCAGACAGGAATTCAGAGTGGGAGGGAGAGAGAAACAAAAAGAACATCAGTCTTTCTACAGCCGGAGGAAAAGACTGCACTCCAAATCGGACACACGAGCGAAAGAAAGCAGCCACACAGGAGAGGAAAGACACGAGGCACCTCCACATATGTCCTAAGACACCGACACGCATGCGTCAATGATGCCCTGTTTGACAGCCGAAGAGATAAAGAACCCGAACCAAAACAAAATGAAGAAAAAAAAAAAAACCTTCGGACCTTCCACTTGGAGTTTGCTTGTGTCCCCTGTTCGCGCCCGACTACTCCTCTGTTCTTCTCTTTGTTCTGCTTCTCCGTCTCCGCCTCTAACTCGCTGGTTGCTGCTGCCTCCTTCAGCTGAAGTCTCCGGGCCCTCGAGGACAATCGACGCAGACGATCTTGAAGGCTCTGCTCTCTCACTCACTCAGTCCGACACATTCATACACACACACACACACACACACACACACAAACATACACATACACACACACTCACACACACGCGCGCGCGTCCATTGGTAACGGAGGGTAGAGAGGAGTCACCAAATTGAGGGCTACACCAAAGGACGCAGAGCCCATCAGACAGAGAGGAGGAAACCAGGAATGCAAAACGACCGAGGGGGGAGAGAAGAACCAAATACATATTAATACAAGAAAAACGAGCGAAGATGACACGTCACCAGACAGCACGAGACAAGAGGTGTACGAGGAGTTCAGAGCAGCGCACTGAAAGAAAAACTGACCAGCAGAAACGCAACCGTCTCTCGTGGGGACCACAAATTCGAATGTTTCTGCAGCACTCCCAGTCTTCTCTGCCTCGCGCTGTTGCATTTGTCTTTGGGCACCGAGGCTTTGGATTCTCGTGCCGAAGCGTCACACTCCGCTTGTGCGTCTGTCTTCACGAGCTCTGCGGCACCCTTGTCGACCAACTTGTGCACCTTTGCCAGCTGGTTTGCAGTTGTCAAACAGGCAGACACAACTGGCGGCACAGAAGAAAGGGCCCGTTTCTTCTGTCGTTCCCCTGCGTCCACCCTTTCTGGACAGTTCCTGTGCCAGGTCTCAACCTGCAGAGTGAAGGGCTGGGAGAGGACAGAGACAGGATCGAGGAGGGTGCTTGAAGGAGGACGGGATCAAAGAGGATGGATACAAAAAAAGTTCTTCAGATGGCACATTCGCACATGCAAGCACACTGAAAGACCAGGCTCCTCACTGGCCTCTCCGTGGATTGATCTCTAGCATCATCATGAAACTTCTCAGCCCGTCCTTCCTCCTCACGGCCAACGTCAAATTCACATCCCGGCTTTCGTTTCTACAGCGCTCCGTTAATCCCTTCACTTCTCTTGTCTTCTCTTCTCCGCAATTCCCTCTCGTCACACGCACCCCCTGTCAGGCGGCAGGCCGTTCCCTTAAAGCAGGAAACATTCAGGCAGGAGGCCTGGCTTACCTCCGTTCCCCTTCCGTCGAGGTTCGCCTCCAGGTCCTCCACCAGGGCGTCCAACTTGGGTAGGGTCTCCGTCTCCATCCGCTCTGCAGGCAGGCATGCAGGTGGGAGGGGTGGATAGACATACAAAACAAGAAAATCTGCTTCGACGGTCCAGATGAGGGATGTTTCTTCTTTCTGGCCTCTGCTCGAAAGTCAACAGAGAGAAAGAATGGAGAAGAAAACGCAGCTTAAGACAGCAGAGCGGCACAGAAACTGGGGAGACGGCGGCAGTTTTTTTTTTTTCACCTAACATACCGAAGGAGAAGGAAGTGGACAGAGAGAAAGCATGGAAACAAAAGTACAGGAGGAGAGAGGCAAGGATTGCAAAAGGGGACTTACTTGGTTTATTTGCGTGTCGCTGACTGCCTTCAGACTGACCTGTCAGATTGTGGATTTCCATACCGGTTGAGAACCCAGCTTTGTTCTCTTCTGCGAAAAGAAGAGAAGCAGAGAGCGCAATCGAATACTGACAGCGCCACCATTCGCTGACGAAAAGTGGATCACACAACTATTCACAAACCTCCCACGACGGGACGTAAAGAAAACACAGCCCGGAACAGTAACACAATGACGAAAGCAGAGCAGAGGCACTCACCTTTGGGCGACGGCTCTGCGCGCTTTTCCTTCGACTTCATCGCAGCAGGTCGAGACAGAGCCAAAACGCCATACAGCCGAGTTGATTAGGAAACTCAATGAGTGAGCGAGCGTTATCTCGCAGATTCGCCTCCAAAATGCGCGACTCTGTCAATAAATTAATCAAAAAAGGCAAAAGAAGGCGCGGCGTCTCCCTACAACATGAACTTCGTCTAACTGTTTCACTACATGCAAAGAGTCCGAAGAACGATGGAATCGGAGTTGTTCTTTGGAGGAGCGTGTTTGGAGTCACGGTTTGTAGGTTCTTGTCTCTCCCTGAGTCCCTCTTCGTTAATTATCCTAGCAGCAATGGAGGCGCTCATGGAGGCTCCAAAAAAGAGCTTTGCTTCTTTTAGCCACGAAAATTGACGCACAGAAACGCGGAAGTCTGAAAAAAATGCTATAGTCTGCAACTTCAGCTTCGATCTGTATCGGTAAGCACGACTTTTTGATTTGAACGTGACACACTGAAATCTTTTGCAAGTGCCTTAATTCAATGCGAGGATCGAAGAAATGATCACAAGAAAAGCCATACATCAATATGGATGCGCTTTTTTGTGGTTCTGCATGCATGGGGCCTCACTGCCACCTCGAAAGCTCAGAAAGTGGTGAGTTGCCCTCCGAGGCACTCAAGTGTTTCACTGCATGGACACATTTTGTGAAAATGCATGTGTGCATGTGCTAATATTAGCACTTCTCCTGTATTCCTCCTGTCTGAATTGGAATTCCAGACACACTTTGCTGTGAAAGAAAGTCGATCGATCTGCACCAGCACACTCACTTATTCAGTCGTCTTTCTCTAACCCAGAATTCTCAAACATGTTTTCTTCAGTCGCTTTCCTCAAGAACCACTGTTGCTACACAAAAGAACGAGAGACAGTGCTTCTGAGGATGACCTGATCCTGAAAGACACACCTCCAGACAGAAGGCTGAAGGACAATAGGTGTCCAGAGAAGGTGCGGAGGCATCATCAATTGGCATGAACTGCTGATTTGTGAAAAGTCGTTTGTGAATTTGTCCTACCTATATCGAATCTTTCATTTATCTCAAATCATCAACGAAACGAATGACGGCCATCGCGTTGGTCTTCACTTTTCTCCTGGCCGCCTGTGCAAGAGGAAGCACCACTTTGCGGGGTGAGTGAAATACCACCCGTCTGATTGTTCTGAAACCTTCCCAGGGTGCATAGACAAAAAAGACTTCTTCACTTCCGTTCTCTCTACCCGGCGCCTTGCCTTTTCTGTGTCGTCCACCGGCCCCCTTCCCCGCCTTCTCTTGCCTCGCTTCGTTTGCAAACTCCCTCGCTGCTTCAATGGCTGGCTCTAGTGTGCCTCCATCCCTTCACCTCGACCCATTCCCATCCGTCCACGTGTTTGTGGGATTAGCAGCTCTTCGAGCCATGCGTCCGCCCTTTGCGACATTTCTGACTGTCTGTCGGACATCTGCACTTCGTCCATCTGTATCTTGCATTGCATCACCATATATCTAAGCTCTACCCTGTGTCGCTTGCATGCATGCGTGGTTGCTGTAGCTCGACCTTTCCGCCCCTCTCTCCCATGTGCATGCATCTGAAATGCTGCATGCCGCTTCCCTTTTCCCCTCCCTCCCTCCCTCCCTCCCTCCCTCCCTCCGTCCAGCTGCGGACTCTGCCAGGTCGCCCAGCGATGCAGACTCTTCTGGCGGTCAGTTCAATCTCCTTTCCTCGACGTGCTCTTTCGTGTGCTTTTTTCCGTAGGTGTGCAGTCAGTCGCTTTGCTCGACTCAAGACTTGGGAGAGCGATGTGCATGAAGAAGCGATTGCAGACGTGCTCGGATTAGCTGGCCGAAAAAGGATCCTTCATATGATGCTCGCCTGTTGTATTGCAGATGGCTCGCTTGCCGCGTCTCTCGACACATACGTTACGGGACAGCTCGAGGGGGAAGCCGGTCCGTCTTCCCGTCTATCTCTCTGTCATCACAACTATTTGGCAGGGTTTTTCATCGAATCTCGAGGCTTTCCTTTTGAGATTGTTTGGTTGTTGACATTTTTGGGAATGCGTCTGTAGCAAAAACGATTACTATAGGACAATAGTGAAGTAGGAAATGACAGTGAAATTCAAAAGAAGGAGAAGAAGAAGGAAAAGAGAGGGAGGATGCAATCCAAACGAGCAGGCACAAAAACAGGCGTAGAAATTCATGAATGTGTGAAGGAATGGAAGAAAAATGAACGAACGTACGATCTGTCGATTGAGGGATGAAGAAATGGGAGAATGAGAATTATGGAAAGATGCAAGAGTGTGAGGATGGGAATATGAAAGAGACAGCGGGAAGGAGCGCAAGATCGTCTTGCAAAAAAGGGAACAACTTTTCACCCTTGTCCTGATCTGTTTGCGGCCCCAGTCCACCTCTCTCTCCCTGTGTGTGGTGCGCTTTTGCAGAGGCCAAAAAAAGTCTCTCCGAGAGTTTGTCGAGCGCTGCTAACAGCATGCAAAGTGCCGAAAATGCCGAAAAGGAGGCACAAAAAGGTGGGATAGGATGGGATAAAACACGTTGTACCCGAAACTTTCCTCTCGATCGTTTCCAGTTCCTTCAAATTCCCTCTATAAGTTCTTTTTCTTCTCTTCTCAGCCTTACTGCACTCGTATTCTCTCCTCCGAATTTCAAAAAAGGCAGAAAAGTTGTAGCTTCGGATGCTGAGTGAACTCTCCCTTCCCCGTACGTTTGATTTTCTCTCTTTCCGTGCAGCTGCCTCCCAGAGTCTCCATGAAGGGCTGAAGAACGCCTTGGAGGAAAAACAGAGGCAAGAGAACGAGGAGGCTGCACATCGGCAGCGTCAGTCAGTCAGTCAGTCAGCAGAGGGGACGGTGTGGGGGAGGGCATCAGACGGTCTCCCAGAAGTGCCCTTGTTGGTTGGCAAGAATTCCCAGAAGATGATTGGACGACAGCCTCTTGTCCTTCCGATAAACCTTCGTAATCTCTCTTCTGCTATAGAGGATCCACAGGTGTCCGTACCTATGTTTCTGTACCTCATTCTTTCTTTCTCTCTTCGGTTGCTGGATGCAGGTGGGGCCTCCAGCCTCGGGGGCGTTCTGACAAACGAAACTTTAAAGGAACAGGGAGAATACTTGGGAAGTGACTGGAACGTTTTAAGAACAAGCACGCTGACAGACGATGGTCGGTGAAGGGTTAAAGGAATGTTTTAACAGGTAATCTCTCGCTGAATGGTGCCTTTTCATCTGGTACCGCTGTCCATCTTCTAAGTACTACCGAACACTCACTCATTCTCTCCAAGGCCCCCTGAGCCGGCTCCCCGCGAACCGTTGCCTTCAAAGTCTCTCTTGAAATGTGCCTACCGGCAAGCATCATACACAGCGAGGATTTCTCGCAGGTCTGCCTGACCCATTCGTTTGGACGTTGCAGACAGCTAGCTGTGTGTGTGTGCTTGAGGATGTAAGAGTAGAATTGGAACATCTTTGCTGCATGCTATGCAGGTGTGTTTGAGGAGGTGGCGGCTTTGGGAGTCTCCGTCCAGTCTTCCACCTTTTTAGACTTTGTTGCCTCGAAGGCGCTGGATGCAAGCCCTCTGACGCCCTCGTCGACCCAGGCAGAGAGGGCACCCTGGTGGCAGGTGGACCTTGGGGGGCTGTTTGAAATCGCCCAACTGAAAATCTTCGGGCCTTATTCCCTGAAGGAGGGGCTGTACGTGTATGTGGATGGGGCTCTGGTGGAAACTCGGAAGGAGGAAGCGGGAGAGCGAGACAACGAGGGGGGAAAAGAGAACCTCAACTCACCCTCAGCCGGAGGACATGGGGCCAGTTGGCCTCTGAATGTCTTTTTCCCGGCAGGAGGAAAAGTCTCCGGTCGTGTGCTTCGGATTTTACGCACGCTGCCTGGGGGGGAGGCAGAGAGGCTTCGTCTTCGAATGGTGAAGGTCTTTGCCCGCTCTCTTGAAGTGGCGCCTGGTGAGGCTTTGCAAGTGTCCCCTCTAGGGAGCGAGGGAGAAGGCAAGTGCTGGACAAAATCTGGAGCAGCGATGACTTTGTTGAGAGAGGTGGAGGTTCGGCTTTCTGTTGAAACGGGGGGGCGGACGTTGAAAGGAGGGGAAGGAGTGACAACAGCAGTGAAGACGGACGCAGGGATCCGCCTGGTGCGTGTGAGTGCCCAAGCAGGCGAGATTGTGAATAGCAGGTACAGGTTTCTCCTCGACATCACGACTCCAGTGGTGACAAAGAACGTGACGGTCTGCGTCCAGGGAGCGGCGTCTCCTCCAAGCCTTGAGGGACTGAGGGTTTTTGGGGATTGGGCATCGAGTGAGGAGGGCTCAGGTCAGTGGACAGACAGTGCGCGATTCAGTCGGAAGGAATACGCAGATGATTTTTGTACGTTCACATGGAGCTTTCAGACCTATCCAGACAAACAAATTTAGGGGAAATTAAAGGGAGAGTGTGCCGACTGACTCCTTACAAGAGGGAAGCAAGATTCGGTAACAAGGCAGGGAAGGGAAAGGGGTCAAACGATCCATTCATGCTTAGTCCCCGAAAAACAAATATCGCATGAGGACTGAGTGTGATTGCACTTCTTCCCTGCAGGAAAGACGGAGGTTGGTGCTCCACCATCATCCGATTCGGAACACGCTGAGAAGGGGACGGATGTTGCGTCAGGGGGCCATCAAGAAGAAGGAGGTCCAACGCGCAAGCAGGTGTTCGGTCAGTCTTACTCTCTCTCTCTCTCTCTCTCTCTCTCTCTTTCTCTCTCTCTGTGTGTGTGTGTGTGTGTGTGTGTGTGTGTGTGCGCGTGTGCGTGTGCGTGTGTGTGTGTGTGTGTGTGTGTGTCTGTGCGTGTGTGCGTGTGTGTGTCCGTCTGTATGCGTCTGTCCGTCTGCTTCTATCTATTTTTGAATCCGGATTTCTCTCAATGTTCTTTCTGGCTGCTGGCAGGTGGAATGAAATGATTCGACACGCCATTTTTGTTTGTTGTGCGTTTCTTCTCTGTAACTGCTTTTCTTTCCGTGCTTCTGAGGGTAGGCAAGGTGGGATGCAGGTTCAGGCTTTTCTGAGACATTCTCTGCGTCTTTCTGTCTCTCACCGTTTGTGTGTCTTTCTTTTTTTATTTCTCAGTCTGTTTTCTTTTCAACGAAGTCACTCATTGGTGTGCCTGCCTGTTTGCCTGCAGTCATCTCGAACGGCACCTCTTGTCATCAGTCTTCGACGGCTTCCAACTTTACGTGCGAGAGGGCTCTGGATAACGATGTCTCGGGTAGGGCTGACGAGCTGGTTTTCTCTCTGTCTGAAGTTGCGTGTGATTGAGATTTGCAAGAAAGTTCCCTCGATTTTTCCAAAATGCATCTCTCTTTCTCTCGCTATCTGGACTTTGATCTTCTCAACGTTCTTTCGTCCTCCTCCTGTCGACTGCTGATATCGTTTCGATCGAGGAAGGTTGCGATGCTTCCGTGGGAATCTGCGGAAACTTTCAAATCTCAACTTGCGTTGCTTGCTTGATGAACATTGAGGATGGATGGATGTGTGCATGCAGGAAATCTTGAGGGAGGCTCTGTCTCGTCAACTGAGCTGGAGGACACCCCTTGGTCAGATGGGAGGAAAAGAGACAGCGGGAAAGAGTAGTAGAAAGGAATGTCCTAGTCGTCAAAATTTTGAACGAGGTACCATTTTCCCCTAGTTTTTCAATCGACACCCTGATGGTCTCTGTTTGTTCTTCTTCCGTCTCTATCCCTCTTCCTCTTGGTGGAGCGTTGGATGTCAAAAATACAAATGGCAGCTCAGTCCGAATCTTTGTCTGCTTGTTGACTTTACTGCTTTCTTATGACTTCCTACCTTAGATCATTTTATTGGTACCAATTCGAATTTTTTGTTCTTCAGGTGGGAAATCGACCTCGGTGTCCCCCATGCGGTTGCTGAGGTGTCCGTGTGGAACCGCCTCGACTGCTGTGGGGACAGACTCTGGGGAGCTCGGGTGTTCGTCGGCAGCAGATTGGTCAGTTAGGCAGGCAGGAAGGCAGGCAGAGCGGGTTGGTGCGCTTGGTTTATGGATAGAGTGAGTGCGTCAGAGTGAAGCAAGAGGAGAGCGAGGACTTGCACAATACGGACGAACGCCGATTCGTATACATTATAGCGAAGACAGATAAGGAAGCAGCACAGGGATTACAACTAGCGTTTGTCAGCTCAGCTCCTGATCTTGTGACTGCTCTGAAGGACTCCAGATGGCTCTCTTCTCTCCCCAATTGTTCTCTTCTATTTACTCTTCTCAGGTGGGCACTCTGACAGGAGCTAACAGGACGTTGACTCTCTCTCTCCCCTGGGGCCTCGAGGAGGGTGCGGTGATCGGGAGGTACGTTCGGATTCAGCTGCCTGGACGGGGAATCCTCAGCCTGGCAGAGGTGCGCGTGCGGGGAGTGACGGCAGATTTTTGGAGCCAGAGCTTTGAGAAGGCCAGAGAGAGCGTGGCCGGCTCCTTTGAGGGAATCAAAAATGCCGTGCGGAAGGCGGCGGACTCGGTGGAGACTCTGCGGCAGAAAGAAGGTGAGTCAGTCAAAGAGTCAGAATACAGGAGAGGAAGTCCGGAAAAGAAGTAATTTCAGACAAGTGGAAAAAAGGGAGTAGAGAAGATTTTTACCGGGTAGAGCGCGCGACACTTCTGTCTGTGTGATTGGCTGGTGTAGCGTCGTTTTTCATTTCGTTCCCTGCTTCTTTGCAGCTGGGTGCGACCCTTTGGAGCTTCCCCCAGGATCCAATCTGAGGTTTGCCGCGTCTTCTCCCAGATTCACCCGGATGACCCACCATGGAGACTCTGTGATTGTGGAATGTGCAGACGGCTTCGGGACAGTGGGAGGCCAGACCAACGAGCAGGAGGCGGTGTTGTGTCTGTTTGGGAAGTATACTCGTCCTTCTCTTTTGTGCAGACGCCCGTGTCCGAGATCGCTCTCCCCCCCCGCGGGTGCTGAGGTGATTGGAGACGGCAGCGCTCACGGAGAGACCCGGGAGGTTGTGTGCAGACCCGGGTGGTCGGATGCGGGACTGCCGGGGGGGGAGTCTGCACTTGCCATGTGTGTGGACGGCGTGTGGGTAGAGCCTGAGGTCCACTGTAAACGTGAGTGAGTTAGTGAGTGAACAAATGAGTAGGCAGTGGAAAGGGTGAGTCACCTAGGAGCAAGAGAACGAATGTGTGGGTAAGGGCATGAGTGTTTTTGTTGCCGTGAGTGAATGAGTGAGCAGGCGAAACCGAGTGACCAAGTTGGACGAACAGTGATGTCTTTGAGTCTCTGTTTTCGTCTGGAAGTTTGACAGGATTTTATCTCTTTTTGATTCAAAGGCTTTCGCTTTTCTGCCGAGACTCTGCTGGCTCGATCGATGTCTGACTATATTGCGTCGAAAGGATTCTCTGGATTCTCATTCACATACAGGGACGTATAAGATCATCATCACACTCTCACGCTGTCTCTCTCTCTCCTTCCCTTTGTTGTTGCAGCTGACTGCGAAGACCCCCGTCTCCCTCCTGAGTATTCGACCCAGGTGCTGGGCAGGAAGCACGGGGAGGGTGTGGTCGTCTCCTGTGCAGAGGGGTTCTCTTTCCCTCTCTTCGGACCCGGACCCGATGTCTCACTGCAAGTCTCGAAGGGACAAAGACTGAATGGCACACATGTGGACCACTGGATTCCTGAGGAGGTCTCTTTGCAGTGCAGAGAGGGACTCTGGGACCCTCAACCGCCGCCTTGTTCACGTCAGTCATGCTGCTTTTTCTTTCTCTTTTTTCTCCTCCCTGTGCGATATACCTGCTTACTCACAGAATCCTGTGTGGTCTCCTTTCTTTGCGCTATCATTTTTTTTCCCCATTGAAATTGCCCTCTGGCCTTCTTTTTGTGAGCTCCAACCCATCTGGCATACGACTCGCCCACCTCCCTGTTGACTTACTTGTCACTTTCTGTCTGTGATCAGCTCTGTGATGTGCGTACGAAATGAATCACGCATTACCTGTCCCCCCTCTCTGGTCCTGCTCCCACTGTTTACGCGAATGGATCTGTGCATGATGCAGCAAAGTGCCCTCCTTTTGTTCCGCCCCCCCGCGTGAGGTCTGTCGGCACTGGTGTGTGGGCAGGGGCAGTGCGGCAGGTCTTCTGTGCTCCTGGGTTTGCGCCCAGGTGGGGGGAGGAGGGCAGCGTGGTAGCGTGCCGAAACGGAATGTGGTCAGACCTTCCACTGGAATGTGACGGTGAGTCAGTCAGTGAGGGAGTGAGGGAGTGAAGTGAGGAAAGGAAAAGGGGTCGGGGGGCATGCACAGGCTGGTGGGATGAACCATAATCAGATCTCTTCAATTCGAATTGTTGGCTCAGCCTTCCTTCCTTTCAAGCAGCAGGAATGCAAGCGACCGTTGAGTGCCGCAGGATTTCCCCTCCCTGTGAAATTTCTTGGTGATGACTACCTTTCGTCTTCATGCATAGAGTCCCCTGCAACGTCATTGCTTGTGTCCCTTTTTTCCGCATGGCTTTCTTTATTGCCTCCCTGCAGTTCCATGCGGACCGTTTCCCAATATCGGGCCCTCTTACCGTGTTGAGGTGACGATTCACGGAAAGTCGAATCCCTTGGAGGATCTGGTGGGGGCCTCTCTGAGTCCTCCGGGGAGTGTCGCCACGATTTCCTGTGCCCCTCATCACGCACTCACTGGAGGCATCGAGCCAGAGAAGTCTGCTTGTGAGGGGGGGCAGTGGGCCCCTCCAGATATTTCCTGCGGGGCTGGGTGTCCTCCGTACACAGAGGGGGGCACGCAGGGCCTGGTGGTCTCGGGAGGAATGGTTTCGGGTTAGTTGAAGGGGAGGAGGGGTGGAAGGGATGAAGGCTGGGTGGTCAGAAGGGGGGAAGTTGGGAGACTTCGTTCAAGTGAGATAAGCTAGGGCAATTTCCTGGCCAGATGCGGACATGAAGGCAAGAATCTGAAAGCTTCCTAGTGTCTCCCCCGCCTTTCATGGCTTTCGAAAAGCGCGTTTTCCTGTTTACGGATCGATGGATCACTCTATAGAAATGTGAGTTCATAGGAGTATGGTTGAGCTGATCAACATGCAACCGTAATGTTGCATTTATGCATTCTGCAGGTCGTGTGGGTGACAGGCGTTTTCTTTCCTGTGCTGAGGGTTTCTCTCCTGCCCCTGGTCTCCCCTCGTCTGAGGAGATCGTCTGCCAAGATGGGGGGAGCTGGTCAAGAAGGAGACTGGAGTGCAGAGGTTGGTCGGTTTTCTGAGAAACGAGCAGATGTTCGTTGACATGTCTGGATTCTAATTGGAGAAAGGAAGGAACGAATGAATGAAGGAAGGAAGGGAGAAAGACAGGAAGGCAATGTAGGTAAAATCACTCGATAGTCTGTCTGAACCCTCGTGTTTGTTTGCCCTCACAGGGAGGCAGATTTCAAAGGATGGCCGATCCTCTTCTCAGAGACCGTGAAATGGACGCGTTTTCGACCTCCTGCCTGTTTTCTTCTTGCATCACAACTCTCTGGCTTCTTATGCAGAGGACTGTGGCGACTTTGGAAAGGCTGTGGCCCCGTGGCCTCCCTTCTTTGCGGTCTCAGGAGACGGCGTGAGGCATGGCAGCACGAGAACAGTAGGGTGCAGACCGGGCTATGCCCCTCCGCCAGGCCATCCAGAGTTGGAAACCCTCAAGTGCGAGAGGGGGCACTGGCAACTTCGAACTCTAGCATGCCATAGTCAGTCCGTCAGTCAGCAAGCGGGCAAAAGAAAAGAAAAGCACGTACGGAGGCGGACACCATGCAAGGGGTTCAGGGAAGACTGGCAGAATCATGCAGCAGACAGGGATCTTTATCATTCGAAGAGTCATCCGTGTGTGTGAGGTCGCAAATGAAACCGTTGTAAAGTAAAACCATGGGCCTCATTCGCTGATTTGAGGTAGAGAAAGAAAGCTCTGCGGTCGTTTGAGGCTGTTGGGAACATAAGATTGAAAAACAATCAGGTGCTGATTTAGAATAGTGATTGAAAAGAATACACAAGGACGCGCACCATGTCACTGCTTGTTTGGGAACATGTTTCTTGATGCTTTGTCTCTGGTTGGATGAAACGCAGAAATTTGCCCCCCCTTCCCTGACCTGGGTGCTGCTTTCTCTGTCATTGGAGGGCCCAACGTCACTCACGGGAGTTTCAGGGAGGTCGGATGCTCCTTCGGTTTCTCCTCCAGCGTTCCTTCTGTTGTCAGGGAAACGGTTGTGTGCCTACAGGGATCCTGGGCAGACAGGAACATGGAGTGCTTTGGTGAGTCCACACACTCATTCCTTGTTTCCTTCTGAAAGAGAATCTTGACAAGAAAATGCATGAAGGAGATGTATTCCCTGAAGAAGCGGTTTCAGAACTTAGATCTTGTACTCCACAGAAAATGGTTCTCGTTCATGCTCGCATGTCCTACCGGCATTCCCTGTCTCTTCGTTTTCCTATATTCTTCTTCCTTTAATTCCAAAATTGTGCCCGCCTTGTGCCTCTCACTTTCCTAGCCTGCCCCGTATTGAATGCCATGCATGCCATGCAGCCCACTGTCCCGCAAAGCCCCTTCTCCCTCCCGGGTACCTCGTGAGTGGAAATGCGACGAAGCATGGCACGACGAGGGTCGTGATGTGTGCGGACGGGTTCTCGCCTCTGTGGCTTCACAGCAACGAGAGGGAGAGGGAAAGCGGCTCGGTGATGATGGAGCAGGCAGTCGGGATGTATGAGGAGACGATCATGTGCGTCGACGGAAGGTGGACTGCCCCGACCGTTGTTTGTGAAAGTCAGTCGGTCGGTCGGTCGGAGAGCATGTTTTTCTGTGTATCGTAAGAAAACAAAGTATGCAATGAAGTCCAATTCAAGTGTGAGGTGTGACCTTTATACGATGATTCACTCGATCAGCTAGGCTCCTTTAAACTGTCAGAGTGACATCGTGCAGCCCGTCCACGTTGAAGTTCATACAGCCAGCGGAGCTCAGGGAGCGAGCAGGTTTGTTCATGTTTTTGAAAAAGAAGTCGCTATGTTTTGTGTAGTGTTGATGGAGATAATGGAGAGACCGCACGTGCGCTCGCTCTTCTTGCCACAAGCACCCTCAAAGCTTGAGTCTCTCTCTCTCTCTCTCTCTCGTGTGCTGAATTGCTGCAGAGGACTGCCCCTTGTTTCCGCACCCGGGAGTGGGGTATAGAGTGGAGGGGGGAGCCAGACTGCACAACTCTCGGGTGACGATCTCGTCAGTGGATTCAACAGACTCAGCCGATGGATGCATGTTCAAGGCCGCACGGAAAAAGCGCACGGAGGAGAAATTATGTAGATGGTGTTTACGGGATGTGCTTTAGAGAGAAGACGAGTCAGGAATCGTGTTTGCGTTGAAGGTGTGCTATCCATAGTATGTTTACCCTCAAACCGGAATGTTCCTTTTTCTTCTGATTATTGTTCTTTTTGAAGCGAACGAAAAGGTGCTTCCACGTATGGTCCGAGGCAAGAATCCCTCATTATGTTCCTTCCGCTTCCACATTTCTGGGTTTTCTGTTTCTTTCAGCGCCTCGGTTTGCCCAATTTCCTTGCAGATGTGCTGACGGTTTCATGTCCCACAGCAATTCGGTGAGAGAAGTTGAGAGCGTCTGCATCAGCGGGGAGTGGAGCTGGAATGAGGAGACCCTGCAGTGCAAACGTGAGTCAGGAAGGCACTCAGGCAGGCAGTGAGACCGTCTATGAGTCCATCGGGAGGTCGGAAAGCGAGTGAGTGATGGGTTAATACGTCGGTGAATTCGTCCAGCAGAAGTCAATCGTGAAAGAAAAATGTGGGTGACATTGCAGTGGGCAACTCTCTTGAGTGCCCCTGTTGAATCAGATCGGTTTGGGTGGTCCTGTTTGCGTACTCTCTCTCTCTCTCTCTCTCTCTCTCCTTCCCTCTGTGTGTGTGGGTAGCATGGAATGAATTGCTGATTCCACCCACTTCTTTTTTATTTCTGCAGCCCAATGTGCACCCCCAGAGGTCGAACAGTTTCCGCCTTCTCTTGGGTTCTTTGTGGACCGTCTTGGCAGCACAGGAGGACTCCTACAGAATGGAACGAAGGCAGGCGAGGAGAGACTGACAGAGGCTGTCCAGGCGACACTGAGAAAGTTCGGCGAGGGGGACAGGGTGCAGGTGCGGTGTGGAGAGGGCCTGACTTCCCAGATTTCAGAGGCCGTCGAGACACAGGGAGAGGAGGTGGTCTGCTCTGCCGGGCGCTGGACCAGAAACGCTGTGGAGTGCATACGTGAGCTCTTCAGGCAGCCAACGACTCTTCTCTTGAGTAGGCTCTCTCTCGTTCCGCTTTCACTTGTGTAAACCTTTCTTCTTCTTCTCGATTGAGCATGTTGAGCAACCTTTGCTTTTTTATGTCTACTTTTCCGTGCTGAGTGCAGCCGAGTGCCCGGCTTATCCTTCGAGGAGTGGGGAGATCGCAGGACTGCCAAGTCGAGGAAAAGCCCACGGGTCCCTCCTTCCTCTGAAATGCCAACCCGATAGATCTCCAAGAGACCCCCATAAGCCGGTCAGAAGGGCAACGTGCTCTTGGGGCCTCTGGTCCGAAGTTCCCGCTGACTGCTTCAAGGCCTGTCCAGCATTCCACCTCCCTTCCTCGCTGTATGCTATGGACTCGCTCTTTCAGGAACACCCCCGTCTGCACCACCCACACGACACTGTGTATGAGGCGGACCGAGAAAAACTCCGGAATCAGATGACGGACGTTGCAGAACGAGAACGTCTGGACGGAGCCAAACACCTGAACAGCCAGCCTGGGTGGCCCTACGATACCTCCAAGAACATTCCCACCGTGCCACACGGCTCCTCCGTCTTTGTCTACTGTTCGCCTGACGCCCTTGCAACGTCAGGACGTCCCCATTCAGTCTTGTGCGAGAATGGGCGGTGGTCGGATCTTCTGCTCAAGTGCTCCTGTCAGTTAGTCAGTCAGTTGGTCAGTCAGTCAGGGAGGCAGTTTGTGACTCCCTCCTGCGGTTCCCCGATGAACCCGTTCTGCTCATTTGCTTTCTCTGTTCGCTCCAGAAACGACAACTCACTCAGATGGCAAGTGGTGACCCTCAGTTTGCGTTTGCTTGCTTGATTGCTGTGCAGCTCGGTGCGGAGTCCTGACATCCCTCGGGGACAAATTCAACCTTGTGTTCCACCCGCCCCACCCTCCGCACACATCAGTCGACCTGACATGTGCAAACGGCTTCTCCCCCGCGGGACGGCATCAAAAGGACGCAGACACCGTGCGTTGCGTGAAGGGGACATGGACCAAACCTTCTCTCGCATGCGCACGTCAGTTCATTGCATGGGCGCCTGCAAGTAAATTGCTTGGAAAGGATCTTGTGATTGACTGTTCCTCCAACTCCCAACTGTGTGAGTTTTGCTGTGTCGTGTGGTCTCCTTCTCGCTGTCTTCTGTCGGGTTTGTCTCTGCAATTTTTCCTGTAACTGCTCGTTGTCTGCGGTCTTCTGAATTCACTTTTTTCTCTCTCGCTCTTTCTGTCTTCAGGAGACTGCACAAAGTTCGAAACCCTGCCAGAGGGGTACTCAGTGAGAGGAAGCGGCAACAAACACTCGGACGTTCGCAACGTTTCCTGCTCGGAGGGTTTCAGCAACACGACTGGAACACAACCTGAGAGCAGATTTTGCATGAACGGCCACTGGTCCCCTCAAACACTCATCTGCAGAGGTGCGTTGCAAATGGGGGTCCTTCTTTACTCTTGCCTTTTGTTTTCTGACTCCCTTTCTCTTTTGCGGTCTCGCGTGAGCATCTGCTATTGCTCTCATTTTTCTAATGACGGGGTGATGCATCGTTTCGGGGAGGCGATGTCTGTCCCAGGCAAGGTGCTGACTCATTTTTGTGATTCGTTCGCAACTCGAAAAGAGACTCACTTCACCTTTCTTTCTCAAATGCTTTTGCAGCCAACTGTACCCAGGAGCCCCCCATTGACACCACCGTGTACAGAATGCTTGAGAGCTCCCAGACCACAGATCCTCTGTACACGTCTCTAGCCTCTGGGGGAAGGAGGCGAGTCGGGTGCGCAGACGGCCTCTTCGCAGCTGTGAACCACACAAAGCACACCAACGAGACGGGCTCATCGTCTGCAGGCACAGGGAAGCACTCACACAAGGGGAAGGGCGAGAAGTTCCAGGAGACGGCGGGGGTCGACGAGGTCGTCTGTGCGGACGGTGTCTGGACTGCTCCGACCCTTCGCTGCAAAGGTGCATGGGCGCGTGCGTATACATACATTGTCATCAGTGCATGAGAGATTTGACACAAGTGAGGCTAGTACAAAGACAGAGCTGCTCACCTCTCTCTTTGTGCTTTTCTGAAGCTGTTTCTCCGTGTCTGGCATCCACAATGCGGACATCTGCAGAGAAGACTTGAGTTGAAAACGGCCCCGGAAGAAAAGGGAGTATGCTAATCCAAAAGCGATGCTTTTTCGGGATGATGTCGGCATACATGAGCCTGGCGGGTGTACAATGCCACTCACTTTCTCTTTCTCTGCAGACCTCCGAACTTTTTTCATGTGAATGCATGAGTTTGAATAGTTCCGTTGCGTCATACTGGTTTCCCTGTCTCTGCAGAGTTGTGCCCTCTGTTCATGCCCGGAAGACGCTACAACGTTCTGTCGGGTGCTGGGCGGATGGATGGCAGCATTCGTCAAATTGGCTGTGCGACGGAGAAGGGGTTTGTCAGCAGAGACCCGGGGTACACGCGAGAGACCATAACTTGCCGTGACGGTGTTTGGTCCCACGTGAAGTTGGAGTGCGTCACAACGAAGCAAGCGAAGATGTTGAATGTGCTCAGCAAGAACGGCACCTCGGTGCCCTCTGGAGAGAAGGACGAGGAGGGTGCAGATGGGAGTCTGGAGGGCGAAGGGGACGAGGGCGAGGACGGGGAAGAAGACTCTGCAGAGGCTTTCTTGAGTCAGGCCTTGTTGCTGCTGTAAACCAATAAATGTCACCCTCTTTGTGGTTCTTTGCTGCTGTTCCTTCTTTTTTGTTTCCTCATGTCCGTCATTCCAACGTGTTCTTCGACTTGTCGTAATTTATTTTCTGCAGTTGCGACCAAGTTTTGCAAGTCTTTACGCTCTCAAACTCTGTCCCTCTGTCCGTGCAGTTATTCCTGTTTATGGATCAGTTTGAATCAGTGATCCCAGATACTGCTGTGACATTGTCGGAATGCGTGAACTTCTTGAATTTTGAGTGCTGACTGCATGTGATGATGCTGCAGGCCGTCAAGAAAGGGCAAAACAAAGCGCGCCAGTTGTTAGTGCCGAAATGGGTCAGCCAGAGAGATCGAGAGAGTTTGGTTGGACCGCAGTCCGATGAATCGATGGAGCCTAGAGGAAGGTTCAATATCTTTTTCAGCTGAAGACGTTGTTGCATCAACCCAAATGCCTTCCTTCCTTCCTTCCTCTCTTTCTTTCATCAGCAACGAAGGACTCTGCGAAAGTCGGCTTCTTTCTTCTCTTTGTGCGCCTGCGTGTCGCAAACATGTCCTTTTTGGCCTTTTTGGTTGTTCCCATGCAGCGAGAAAAATCACCGACGCCCTCGAATTGTTCACACCGAAAAAATGTCTCGTCCCCCCCGCACCCTCACACGGACACATATCTGCCTCAGAGGCAGATGAAGAGCTCGCAGCCATGGGGGGGCTCTCTGTGGGGCAGCACGTGACCTTCTCATGCGACGATGGTTTTTGGCCTGCTGGGTCGTCTTCGCTCCGCTGTCTGGCTGACGGAGCTTTCAACCTGAAGCCCCCCCGATGTGTTGGTAGGTCACTCATATAGAGCTCTGCATGTGACAGAGATGGACGCGTGCCCTCGAACGACTCACATTAGCTCTGTGAGTACATTACAACGAACAGAAGCACCTGCAAAACCAATCTCTTAAAGGACCGTGAGACTTTCGTTCTTGAAATATTCGTTTTCTCCTTTTTTTGCTTAACTTTTCTCCCTGTGGAAAGCATTCTCCCCCATAACCCCCTCACGTTTTCTGTTTCGTTGGTTGACTATGTCCATGCAGAAACGTGTACCCACCTTCCACCTCCCTCTGGGGGCTCCCTGGTCTTCGGTGAAGCCTCCCAAGAACCGAAGCCTGTGCCTGGGTCCATAGTGGAGTTTCAGGTGGGTCTTTGATAACTTTATGCGCTCCATGCAAAATGAGGGGGCAGGTCTCTGTCTCGTCGACTTTCTTCTATACAGTCCGCCTTTCAATGGAAATTTCTGAGGGGAAAGATTGACTTTATGTCCACAGAGAGAGACAGATCGGCCAACAGACGGCGTTGCCCTCCCTTGCGCTGGAAGCCACAGTATTCAATCTGTGGAGCGATAATTCTTGCGAGCCATTCTCAAGCTCTTCGCAATACAGCTGTGTCCGAATGAATCACCGGATGAGCAGCGAGCGCTTCTGAATCTGTTATGGTATGCCTTTCCCCCCCTGCCAACTGACTCTGAATACACACTGACTGACTCCCGCGACGGTTCTTCTTCTGATCTCTGTATGCAGTGCGAGTCTGACCATATGGCCCTGACTGATCACTCGGAGAGAAGAATCCTCAAAGGAGCCGCTCGCGCAGTTTGCGCAGAGGACGCCAAGTGGACTTCCGAGGTCCCTGAGTGCATAGGTGGGCAGGCAGGCAGGGAGATCAGCTGACCGAGCTATCAACAAAGCAAGCAATCAAACTCTCCCGCTCCAACATGCGTGTAGTTTTTTCCTTTTAGCTCTTCTGCTACTCCAGTGGAGAACGGGGGGATCTCTGGGACCTCGCAGTGGAAGAAATCCGTGCCAGAAGTTCCAAAAACAAATTCTGATCATGTTGCTTCTTGCATGCAGTTGGATGCGAAGATCTTGGAGAGATCGAGAACGGCATCGTGTTGAGAAGCGACAGGGAGCTTGGAGTGGTCAGTCAGTCAGTCAGTTCGTTCGGACGCGTTTCTCTTTTGTTTGTTTGTTTGTTTGTTTGTTTGTTTGTTTGTTTGCATGTGGATCAAACGCATGTTGGATCTAATTCGTTTTATGTAAATGTTTTTTTGTTGCGTGTGTTCTGATGAGATGAGCTTCATAGAGGCCAAGTGTGTTGTCTACTGGCGACGTTGCACGAAAGGATGGATGGATGAACACCGTGTTTGCGTGATGTTCCTCTGACGGAATTGCTCTTGAGGCTTGCAGGGATCTTCTGTGAGCTTCCAGTGCGACTCGGGATTTGTCCACCCTCAGTCGGCTGCTTCTGAGGTGCACTGCGAACACACCGGCAAGTGGTCCTCTCCTTGGCCTACCTGCAAACGTCAGTCTGTACAGTTGCGATGTGACTTTGTTTGGAGCTGTCCGTGTCTTCCTGTTTGGTGTCGCGGCCTTTTTTTTCACTATTCTCAACCAGAAAGCGGGGCTGGCTACTTTTTGGTAAGCCTCCACTTCACTCTCCGTTGTTCGACCTGCTTGCAGGGTCATGCGCGCCTGTGCATGCGCCTTTCATGGGGAAGATGAATGTGACTTTGAACGGACACCCGGTGGAGGTGACAGAGGAGACTCGGTGGCACGGTGGATTGACGGCGTTCTTCGGGTGCGAGGCCGGATACGTCCTTGTTGGACCGAATATGCTCAAGTGCAATGAGGAGGGGATGTGGAATCATGCAGCTCCTTTTTGTGAGAGTCAGTCAGTCTGTCTGTCTGTCCGTCTGTCTGTCTGTCTGTCTGTCTGTCTGTCTCTCTGTCTCTCTGCCTCTCTGTCTGTCTGTCTGTCTGTCTGTCTGTCTGTCCGCCGTGTCTGATTGTCAGTGAAGGAAAACTACTTGAGAAGTAGTCGGTCTGCGTTCCCCCCTTCGTCGTGCATGGTTGCCCTCTCGTCTTTGGATTGCAATGCGCTCTTTGGCCTTTCTCTGCATGAATGCGATGTGTGCAGGTGTGGGGGAGTTCGGCCTGGGTGCGTTTTTTGAAAGAGAGAGCAGCAAGGCAAAGGGAGACGGGGAGATGGTTGACGACCTGCTGGATTTGGATTCTTTCGAGGCAGAAGACGACGACTTTGACGACGCCATAGAGGCGGCAGGAGAATCGTTTGTGCAGCTGTCAGAGACGGGCACAGTCACAGCCCATGTGCAGCAGAAGACAGAGACAGGGAACACCCAGAAGAGAGAAGGGAGCCGGGGGTCCCAGGGAGGGAAGGGAAAAGGGAAAGGAGGCGTCGCGGCACTTCTCTCTAAAACTTTAGACAGCTTGAAGAACGAGGCTTCCGTTCTTCTGGGAGTGGGGGCACGCAGCGAACACAAGGATGGCACGAAGGTTGCATCCGAAGTTTCGGCCTCAGGGGAGGTGCAGAGCTCTGTAGGTGTATCCGCCAATGCATCCGCACATACAAGAACAAATGCTACAATGTCTGCAACACAATTGAGGGAGAGGAAGTTGCAATTTCTCCACTCTCTCGCAAGGGTGGAAGCAAAATTGAAAATCCTCACTGCCAACCTTCAGGCAAAAAACAGACAAGCAACCCCCTTGAAAAAAGGCCTCACAGTACTAGAGCGTCTTCGAACCGCTGCAGAGACATCTTTGGGATTTCAGCAGTCGCAGCACCCACAGCCGTCTCCCGGCTTTCCCTCCTCCTCTTGGAACCTTTTTCCCTACCCACAGCCCCCCACAGTCGCTGTCCCTGCCGCACCCGCACTTCCATTCGCAACCTCGTCCTTCATGATGCCTCCTCCGGCCCCCCCCGCCCCCTCAGGCTTCCTCTCCTACCCTTCCTTCCCCCAAGCACCCTCGCAGCTGCCAGGCTTCTGCCCTCCTTTGCTGGCCCCGGAGAACGGGAAAATGCGCCTCCACCACCCGTCAGCTGGTGGCGACAACAAAGGGAAAGACACAGACGTGACTGCCCTAGACTGGGTTGAGGATGTGGAGGTCGGGTTTTCCTGTGCAGAGGGATTCAAACTCTCAGGTCCCCCCCGTTTGAAGTGTGCCCGCACGGGGTTCTTCCCAGAGCCGCGATGGAACGTCACATCTTCAGAGTCTTGTTCGTCTCTGCTGCCGATATGTAAAAAGAGATGCATACCTCCTGCAATAGAAAACGGGGGGTGGGTGCTTCAGGGGAGGGAAGGGACGGGGATGGCTGAGGGATCGTCTGCCAGTGGGAGTGCAAGTCTGGAGGTTTTATGGGAAGGGGAGACGGCTGAGTTCTCTTGTGACCCCTCTTTCGATGTCGTGGGAGCGGAGACGTCGACGTGTACAAGTGATGGGACTCTCCACCCTCCTCCACCCACATGTCGACGTCAGTCCTTTTAACTGTCTTTCCTGCATGCACTGCATTCACTGAAGCTTTTTTCCTGGCCTCTCAATTTACAAAAATCGTTCTTCCAGCTGCATCTGTTCTATGAATATTCATTCACTGTCGTGGAACTGCATGTTCTTTCCTTCCTTCCGTGACCTTCGTATCAAACTCTTCCTTCTCGTTGCAGGCGTGTGCCGGCTCGGTCCCCTCTCACCTCTTCTGATCCCTTTCAAGATCTCTGAGGATGTCGCCCCCCGTTTCTTCACCTCCCCTCTGGAGACCATTATCCAAGTGCCAGGCCTCTCCCTGGCAACCAGGAGAAAGGAGAGCGTGTCTCTGACCTCCGACGTCCTCAAGGGGGCCACTCTTTTGGTCTCGAGGGAGGGGAGGGACACGGAGGAAGAAGAGGAGGAGAGGGAAACAGAGGGGGGCGAAGAGTTTCGTGTTTTTCCTGGGGACACCGTCGGCTTCCTCTGCAGTCGTCACGCGATTGCTGAGGGATATGAGGGAACGGAGCTCGACCAGGATGTCGCACTCTACATGCATACTCCCAATGGAACCGACTGTGATATGACATCATCTTCATCTTCCTCCTCTTCTTCTTCTTCCTCAACCCCAGCTCCGGAGGCCCTGCACGAAAAGGTAGTGGAGGCCGCACAGGCTGCCTTCCTTGCGGGAGTGGATATGTCGGGGGACCGAATTCTCTTCTGCAACAAGGATGGAGTTCTCGAAGGAACGTTCCCGTCATGTCGGCGCATGTGCCCTCCTCTTGTGGTGCCCCCGAACGTCAGGGTTGCGGTGAACAATGCCTTCATGGGGGCACCAAGCTTAGGAAGAGGAGGGGTGCAGGATGCTCAGCAGGTGGCAGCTGCTGCTGCACATCTGTTGTCCTCAGCACAGGAGGGGGATGTTGTGAGCTTCCATTGCGATGACGGGTTCGAGCTTGTCGGCCCAAGTTCTGCGGAGTGCACTTTTTCAGGTGGGTGGAGCACCAAAGGGGTGCGTCCAGTTTGTATGCCCCACTGATTGTTTGAATTCATACGGCCTGGTCTTGCGCTCAAGATTGGTTCATTTCGATCTTTGTTCACGCTCACAGGCATATTGATGAATTGAGTGGTCCCTGTTGACGAAATAAATTCTCTTGTTGCAATTTTTATCGTTTTTGTTTTTCATAATTTATTACTCCAAGCCTAGCTTTCTCTAATACTCCAAGCCTGGCTTTTTTAGGCTCTAATATATTCAGTAATATGCATCAATGTACATGTATCTTTTATCATGATGGCAATTTATGCCTTTCACTACGCCTTTCAGTTTGTAAATCGAGTCCACATGTTTATTTAACTGTTTTGTCTGGCCAGTGATATGATTACTGATATCAGATCCTAGATTAGATCTAAGATCCTAACCTGAATGCTTCCTTATGTACTACGTTACCTATAGCTCTCATCATTATATCATTGCCGCCACGGCAATAATCATGGTTGCATGGTTCGTTTGTACTAAGGCTATATTAAATTCAATAAATTGATGTAATGTATAAATCTAGAGTAATATCTTATTATCTCATACATTAATTGTCAGACCGATGTGCTATATGGGGTGCGGGGAGGGAACTTTGTTAACTGATCAAACATATTTTAAGTCTAGCTTTAAGTTCAATTTTGGTGTATAGCAGCAGCCGCCGCCGCCATGCGCTCGCTAAACCAAATCGCTAGTCAATTCTAAAAGCAATTATACGGCATGTTTATATTATAAACCATATGATGTATTAAATGCAATAAACGCCGATTTTAAAATTAAACCAGGATTTGGCCCAGAAGAATTATACCTAGCTAGAATTCTAGCTAGAATTACATATTCATGGGACACTACCTGTTACAAGACAGTGAAGTATCCAATACGTGCTGTCATATCTAATGTCATATATGTATAGAGCTAGATATACAGTCACCACAGACCTAGCTATACTACTGCTGCAGTTTACACTGACTCTGCAGACAAATATATGTCGCTTATAGTAAGCCACTGGCAGAGTTATAAATCTGGTTTATTATATTTGCCTCTTTCTGCATGCACGTTTTGAATAAACAAAAATAAACAATGCATATCATGTCTCGCAGTTGGCCAGAGCCCAAGTGGTATGCTCACCGGCTTTAACTGCCTCAATTCAATTCAATTCAATTCAATTCAAATTTATGTTTTTTATTAGCTAATGGACTAATGAAGTCATTCGATCTATTTTTGAATAATTTTTCTTTATATACTAATCATCATGATCATTTTTAATCTGAAGTTAGCCCTGAAGCGAGGCTTATATAAAGTAAGCTTTCATTACTACACACAGTTTTATTAATCATCAATTGCCAGAATCGGTCGGAATTGCACTAAAAATCATACGTATATAATCTGACATATATTTTAAACTGAACGAAAGGCAGTCTCAGTGATCTTAAACATTTGATGATGAGAATCTCTTTTACTCCTTTCTTCTAGCCGGAATGAAATCAACATATGGTCGGATGGTTCCTGGGATGGAATCTAAATTTTCTAAGAAGCCTCTGACATTGAAGCAAAATTGTGGCAGGGCTTTTAAATACTGGGTTTGCTAGTCTTTGTATAGTCTCCGCGCGCCCTCTGCTACCACGTCTTTTATGCAAGCTTGTGCGCATCCAGCCAGGTATAGAGTTGTAAAATGATTGGCTTAACCATTGGCTTAGCTAGCCAAAGGTTATTTTTTAGCTTAGCCAATGTTAGTGCTAATTAGTGCTAAAAGTGTTAGATGTATATTGGTTATTGTTTATTGCTTGCTTTAGTAAGTATGTTCTATTAGAATCTGTTTGTATGACTAGTTGTATGAGTAAAAAAAATGAACTTAGATGTAAAAAAAAATTGGTTTTGCCTCTGCAAAGTCCTGTACCATTTTTACAGGTCTTTGCATAGGCGGGGGGGGGGCCGGGGGGGGGGGAAAAGCCCCCCCCTGGGAAGATTTTTTTTTTTATATGGGTCATTTTCCCTTAGAAAACAAGCTTTTTTGTGGATGAATTTTGATTTAGCATCGTAAGAAACATGTTTGAGTGTTTGGCTAACTTCAGCCAATCAGCCAGCCAAAGGCTCTTTTTTGGCTTAGCTTTAGTGCTAAATCAATTTAACATCTCTGGCCAGGCATCCTGGTGGCCGAGCAGCTCAACTGACAGATCTCCCCGTTTTCTCTCTAAATTACACGTGCCGACAAAAGGGAAGTGACACGAAAGGTCCGCCCGTAGTTAGATTATTCCCTTAATTCGATTCATCGGCATCCCTTCCCTCCCCCCCTCACACTTTTCCCTTCCCCTACAGATCTCTGTCCTGGTCAGAGTACCCATCCGGAGGGTTGCTCCCCTCATGCTCAACCTCATCACCAACCTCCGACCCCCCAAAACCCTCCAAGACAGATCTCGAGGCCCCGAACGTGCTCCCTCCCCAGGCCCCCCCCAGCCCCGACGACCGCATTCCTCCCGAAACTGTCGACTCCCCGTTGTTCCGAGCGTCATGGCGGCAGGTGGGGCACCGAGTATTTCTGCAGAAAGGAAGGAAGGAAGGTGGACAGACAGAGAGAGATGCATGCAATTAAGTCCAATTGGGTCGATTGACGAGTTCCCATCAGAATGTGCAGGCAGTGCAAACCAAGCGCCAAACTCTACTGTCCTCTCACCACGAGCACCGGCGTGTGTGCACATGGATCGACACACCGGACCCAAAGAAGCAAGCTAGATCACTCGCAGGGACATCAGCCGAACCACGTGAGAGGTTTTTCACACACTCTTGTCTGTCTCTGTCCCAGCATGCCGAGCAGGTCTTTTGCGGAGAAAGAAGAAAAACAGTGAAGTCGTATAGTAAAGAAAGAAAGAAAGAAAGAAAAAAAGAACGAACGAACGAACGAAAGAAAGAAAGAAAGAAAGAAAGAGAGAGAGAAAGAGAGAAAGAAAGAAAGAAAGAAAGAAAGAAAGAAAGAAAGAAAGAAAGAAAAAAAAGAAAGAAAGAAAGAAAGAAAGAAAGAAAGAAAGGAAGGAAGGAAGGGAAGGAGGAAGGAAGAAAGAAAGGGAAGGAGGGAGGAAGAAAGAAAGTATGGGAAGAGTCAGAGCGAACAAGTCGCTGATCGATCGACTGACCTTTGCAGCCAGCGATCGACGCAGGCTTCGTGGAAGATGTGGTTGCACGGCAGCCTGCAAGAGACTCAGTTCAAGAACGTGCGCATTCATTCGCGATTGACACTATACTGTCTGACAATCTCACCTGTTGCATTCAAGCACATTTGTGTCTATGCGCGCATGCGCGCTCGCGTGTATATGTGTATGTGTGTGTCTGTGCATGTGCCCCTCCGTTTTCTGTCAGTTTCCCATCAGCTGCAGAAGACGACGTCCACAGCTCTCTTGCAGGAGAAACAACAAGCCCCTGTTTATACCTCTATCATTGTCAGACACAGAAAACAAATATACACGGACAAACGAATGACCTAGCTGACCTCTTGACAGTCTCTCCCACTTCGAAATGCTCCTGACAGAAGACACAGGTAGACCAAGCCTCTCCAGAACGGCCTACTCGAGCAACTGCAGTCAACCAATCACTCATCAGCAGCGAAGAAAGGAAAGGATGGAATGAGTGAGCGAATCCTTTGAATTCCGCATCAAAGAAGGCCCTGAAGGAGATGTGAACAACAAAACAAAATCGGCAGGTGGCGCCAAAAGTGTTCAAAACAAAGTACCAAGCAGAAGCTTTCAATCCCAAATTTGCCCACACACTCGTTGGGACAAAGGAAAATGGGCAGACTAGGGACAGAGACACTCACTCACACACTGCAGGAAAACTTACAACCTCACAGGGAAACACACACACACACACACACACGCACACACACTCACAGTCTCTCTCTTTCTCTTTATCTTTCTCTCTCTCTCTCGCTCGCACACACACGCATGGAGAGAGAGAAAACTAGACAGAGACAAGTTTCTCTTGTAAACCTGCTTGCCCTCACAAACTCACTCACTTACTCACTGACTGACCGACCGTCTTCCTCAGTCTCCAGCTTCTCGACAGGGAACGAGTCCCGTTCTCTCTTGGAGAGACCAGACGTCAGCGAACCGCTGAACATCCTCACGTTGGGGAGCCTGTAAAGTCTTCCGTTGATGTTTCCGTACACAGAGGAGGCTCCGTCGTCCGACCCGACGTCGGAGGACCCTCGAGACCCCCCACCTGCCTGCACACACACACACACACACACACACACACAAAATAATAACATATCAACACGTCAGGTGAGAGAAACTTGACCTCAGGAACAAGCAGAGAGATCACATTGCAGCCGCTGGATGGGACACGGGAGGTCAACAAAGGGAAAGGAACACACAGGAGTGCGGACGAGTGAGGTACGAGGGAGAAGAGGGGGGTCAAAACATAATTCTGTGTGTTCGTATTTCAATATGATGATATAATCCGCATCCATGCACTCACCAGTCCATTCATCCAATGAAGTATCGCTGTTGCCCTGGCTCGCAGCATCTCGCTCCTCCATGCGTCCAGTCTCTGTGCGAACCACGCCCTCTCCTCCTCCAACCAACGGGAGTAAACGTCCCCCAGCCAGGCATTGAATCGACGCGCATTCTCAATCTTCCATTTATCTATCTCCTTCCCTGCACGCTTCTGAAAATCCTCCACTTCCCTCTGGGCTCTGCTCACCTCACACTCAGTCTGACTCGCCATCTTTCTATACATGCGCCGAGCAGACGTTGCGAGGTGAGGGTCGAGAATCCTAACATCCTCCACCAGTGACATTGCCTGCTGGTCCAGACTGTGCATCACTTGTTCGTTCAAATAATCTAGACGGTGAGAGGAGTCACGCAAGTCCATACACAGGAGAGCAAGCCGAGATTCCATCTGTTGACAGAACCCCTCACACACTCTGTCGGCCTCTACGTTGATGCCTTCCATGTCTGGATGGCTTCTTGCTAGACCCTCCTGTCGGGCAGCCATTGCGCCTCGAAGTCTCACCCTCAAGTCATTCATCTGTGCCCTCTGCACCTCTTTTCCCTCTTCAATCGAGGCCAGCAGATCATCAACTTCGAATCGAAATGCAAAAATCAAACGGCGACAAACCCGCTTGCCCTCCTCCACTTCTCTCGCCACAAGTCCCTCCCTTCTCTCCCGCCTTTCCTCCAGCACTCTCCTTCTGTACGCTCGACTCTCGGGGTCCAGGTGAGGCGACTCACCCCCACACCAGAACCCCCCACTCCATACCTGCCTCCCCCCGTCCCTGTCCCCATGTACACCCACGCTGCTGCCGACAGGGTGACCCCCTGATCGGGGGGTGGCATCCCAATAGCAAACAACACCTTTCGGTGACTGCTCTCTCATGACACTCCGCAGACCCTTCTGCACTCTACTGCAGATGAATTCCCTCGCAACTTCGACTCTTTCGCTTGTGAAACGAAGGAGAAGCTCAATCAAAAAGAACGAAAGAAGCAAAATCCATGCTACAACAGTGCTTATCGCATCGAACACGTACGGCGCTGCCGAGCCAACGGGTGCCAGCAGATTGCAACACACGCGCCACACAGACCCTGCACAGCGTCCCATCAACCGCATGACATTGGACGCCACCCGAACAACGTACACTCCCGTGCTCATCCTTCTCTCCCAATCCCGCCGCATCTCATGCTCTGCCTGTGCTCTGCGCTCTCTGAGGGTTTGCACAAACCCGGGTGGAGGAGGAGGAGGAACGTTGTCGGGGTCCACGTAAAGCAAAAACACCTCACCACCTTCACTCATCTTCTACAGAGTGCAAGAGGCGGTCAAGATTCACCTGATCGATACAATCTTCCAAAATGTATGCTGATTTAGGCCTTTGAGCACACCCGAACGTGTGGCGTACCGAGCAGGTCAACTCAAAACACCCCTCGAAGGTTCAAACAACACCGGTAGCTGGGGCAATCTTGCACGAGCAAAGCGCTGGAAACTTCACACCTGTGTGGCTCAACCTGCAGGATCACAGTCGCACGTTGGACCTGGAAGACACTTGCTTGAAAGTTCTGTTGGTGATGCACGCTTTGCATGCTTCGATCTCTTCCTGAAGTTCCTGTACAACGTGGAAGATCGACGTATCGGCCATGCATCGATCGGCCACATGCATTGCCCTTGCATGCCCGGGAAAGATCCGTGCATGCGAATGGCCCGCGGAAAGCGAAATTAACTTTTCTTGGACTTATACCGGAAGTTTTGGCAGCTTTTGCGTGCGTTGACCCGGTCGGGCGTAGGCCGAGGCGGTCTTACCTGGGCGGCGCCCGGCGCGCGGAGACGGGCCCGGGAATTGAATTCCTTGACAAAGCCTGAAAATCAATCGATCGATGAGAAAGCTTTGAGACTGAAACGGCTTTGCTTCTGGTCTAAGGAAATATGGACTGACAGCCGGACAGAAAGATAACTTTTCTACTCCTGATTTTGTTTCTTCTATTAGGCTATATTAGGCTCTCTTGATCGAGTCTTTTATACTGCTGCTAGCTCAACCTATCAAAACCTAGCTTTTTCAGTATGCAGTCATGTATCACGTTCGAAAATGTGGGAGGACGACCATGGATTTTGAATCTTTTTTATTCAAATTTAAATTTCAAATTTTTGAATAGATACTACCAAACTTTAGCTATTAGCATGCAAGAGCGGATCTCATAATAGACATTCAAAATATTATTCCAATTTCAATTACTAATCACACTAATAAGTCTCTATAACAAAGCAATAATCTGTTAGAGTATTGATGTGGAGATCTTGTTTATAAGTAATAACTTAGTAATAACTGATAACTTGAAGTGTTTTAGTAGTGCCCTATAGAGCACTGTCGCCGTTTTGTCTTATGAGGCTCGCCCCGCCCCCCCCCGCAAACTACAGTCATGAGGCCCACATGCTGACCACATCTCTCTCCCGCTTTCAAGCAGCCTTTCATATAAGGACTAGTAGCACAGACTCATAATACAGAGTATTGCGAGTCTCTCTTGATCAACTTTCAAAATCTTTGAGAAAAGACCATGCAAGTTGAAATAAGACAATGCAACTTGAAGGACAAACGTTTGAAAGTTACGATTATTGTTTTTGGTTCAACAGAGAAACATGCAGTCCATATCAAAGGCTCAAAGAAATAGAAATGAAACAAATGGTAAAAGCAGGGTTGCTTTTCTGGTTGGTAACAAGTCTAGTCTACCGGCAATTGCCGGTAACCGGTAATGGCCTTAGTCTGCCTTCCTTTTACCGACAAAAAAAACGATAAAAATTAAGGTCCAAAAAAAAAATTTCGCCTGCGGCGCCAACCTTCAAAAACATGTTTATAAGTGTTTATTGGCATTTAAAAAGCCTATTCACATACACACACACACACACAATATATATTTAAAAAATATAAATTTTTAACTGCTTCACCCCTATAAGTAGCAAAAAGTTCTAACAGCTCTGTGACAGTGTCTGTCTAACAACTACTCTCTTTTTTGACTTTGCTTCATCTCTCACTGTTCTGCTTCTCTGTATACCAGGCTTTGACCATCGTTAGAGAGCGATCAAAGAAAGAGATGGAAAAAGTTTACTTCTTTCTGAAAAATAAGGAGATGGTAAGCCTGCGGCTCTGTACTTACGCAGCCCCTGCCCAGTTTGCTGAGAAGTCGCTATGCTCGAAATCGGATTCATATGCTGACAGCAGATTCGATTACATGATGTGTATATTGTTTATGCTAATATATTAAAGTAAAATTAACTTAAAAGCTATAAATTTACGTATCTGCAAATACAAGTTCTCCTAAAACTTGCCTTCAATAGTATCATTTTTTAAAAATATGTACAAATCTAACAATGTGCTAGGCAATGTGTTTATAATCAATCAACCAATCAATCAATCAATAAGAAAATTAAAAACAATTTAAAAAAGATATTTTTTAGAAGAACAATTCATATATATTAACCATTTATCCATATATTATTAAATGTATATATATATATACTAGTATGTATATAAGTTCTAGTATATATATAGAAGTATATGCATACATAATACTAAAAAACCATTTTAATGGAAGCTTCATATGTGTTACAAGCTTTAAAATAAATCAGAATGCTGAGAGCTGTCACTACTACCTGAGTCGGAATGGGAATCCGCCATTGTGGCCGTGTCACTGCAAAGAATCACTTTTCCTTCTCGCCACTTGGGATTTACATTTTTTTTCAGTCTGATCTTTCCTTCATCAATTCACTGATTGACTTGTTTCTCTGCCTCTCTCGCAATGTACGTTCGCAAAACATAATTTTATCTAAAGAGTTCATCGTTGAGGCCAAACATCAACACTTGTTCTTCTTTCAGGAACTGTACCCACGGTTTATTCCACTTCCCCCCTTTCTTCTTCGCTCCGTCAGCATCCTCTGCCTCGCATACCTGCCAGCCGAGGCAATACTTTTTGTTTGGCCACTTAGCTGCGGTGTCAGTGATCATCCACCACACCTTCACTTTGACGCATGGATCCTCCTCGGTGCCGTCGATGACTTCCATAACTTTGAACGCCCAAATGGGGTCTGTGTCGGCTTCAGTGATCCCTACAAAGACCATGAGTCAGACAAAATCGCCTGAAAAGCTGTGTATGCGTTTAAGGGGTTAAGACAACATGTTCTTTTGAATGTTGATCTTTTTCTCACAAGAATACGTGACCACGTGGTCCTGAATTCTGCAGCTGCTACTCAGTCTAGATTCCGTGCAAGAATGAGGTAGGATTTGTATTTACCGATCTGCTATCTGTGGATTGTCATGTCCCCTCTGTCGTTTTTCCCCGGTTTTTGTATGACTCTTTTTCTGCAGGTTCAACAGTTCGGAGGGACATGAAGCTCCCAGTTTTCGGGATGTCTCTGAAGGCTGCCTATTCTGGCCTGAAGGCTGCAGTGGCATCTGAGAAAGACATTCCCGAAGAAGAGGTCAAGGACAAAATGATCGAAACTTTCCTTGACGAGCACTCGAGACTCGGCGACAAGTTGTCCAGAACCACCCTCAAGCGGCTGAAGACTGTGCACGATAAGATCTGCGACGCAGCGTTGAGAGTTGCTGATGCGCATGCCGAGGACGTCCTTGCAGGGCGAGTCTCAAAGAGAGGGTTGGAGAGCCCCGCAAAAGGCGCTTATCTACTCAACTCAGTCACTTGCCTTGTTGAGGTTAGTTGACAAGGACCTGCCTTGTGAAGCATTACAGTCTGATGCAGATTATTCCAGATTATTCTCGATTATGTCCTACCGTGACTCCCACTGCCAATTATTTGGTTTCCAATCATTCACTCTTGCAGACCAATCGAATCAGTGTTGAAAGCGACAGTATGCGACAGTCACTTATGTTTGAACATTCTCCTTTGCTTTTGCATTGCTTTTGCAGACTACGTGTATCCACTTGAGAGAGGCTCCTTTGGACGGACGCTCTCTGACAGTGGGCAACAATATGGACATGCAAATCGACGCGTTTGTCCTTGCGACCCAGGCGGCCTTGCGCAAAAAACCTGACATCAACAACAAGAGGTTGCTGTACAACAAAGTCGCTGTTCTCACTCTCGAACTGACCTTCCACCAGGAGCTTCAGGGCGTCAGTTTCTTTTTTTCTATCTTTTCTATTTTGTGTTGTCCTTTCATGTCTTTTGGACTTCCCTGTTTCTTTGTTTCTTTGTTCTCTCTCTCTCTTTTTCTCTCTCTCTCTTTCTCTCTCCCTCTCTCTCTTTCTCCCTCCCCCCCCCTCTCTTTGCCTTCCTCCCCTTTAAATTTTTTCTCTAAGTTTTTTCTCTCTTTCGTTTCCTTGCTTTTCTTGGCTCGTTTCCGTCAGAGAGCCTTTTTACGTTTTTTCTGATTGCATCTCTGCCCCCTTCACCTTCGTTTTTTTGCAGGCACACGGAAGCCCCCTCCCGGAAAAGGTTGTCGAAAGCCCAACCTACAAGCGCTTTATCTACAAGATTCGACGAACGGATGAACTCGATGCCGTTGCCGTCGAGGCGTTTGAAGAAGCCGTCAAAAGAAATAGGAGTGGGATCACTGCACTTGCCTCATGTGACGAAGTAGCCCAAGCTATGGAAGGCATTGAAGTGGATTTGGGGGAGGAGGAGGCCCAAGAGCATGCACAAGCCGCTGCTGAAGAAAAACGGCAGGTCGAAGAAGCAAAAAAGGCCGCTGAAGAAGCAGAGAAGGCCCACAAGCTCCTGCAGGAGCAGCAGGCAGAGAATGCTCGAAAAGAGGCGGAACGTATGCGTGAGAGAGAGGAAGACGAGAGAACAGCAAAAGTGCGGGAGAGGGGAAGACTGATTGCTGAGTGGGAGGAAGAACAGAAAACCTCGAATGTGTCTTTTGTTCGGGACTTGCTAGGTGGAGGGCCTGAGGGGACCCCAATCCCGGAAGTTCGCCGACTCGTCACTGCAGAAGTGCTGGACGATGTCAAGGAGAAACAGGTTCAGTTAGGTTTGGATCCTCACACGATTCTGATCAACAACGGTTCCACGATGCAGCTCCAGGTGCCGTCAGCAGCAGTAACAGCGAGAAACCAGTTGACTCGTGTAGATGAAGTCAGTAGGTTGTGTATGTGCTGGCCCTAGGTGCTGGCCGTTTCTCTCTCTGGCTTTCTCTTTGTCACTCTTCCTCTCTCTTTCTCTCTCTCTTTGAAATTCATTGTTTTTTTCTTTCTCTCTTCCTTCTTCTTTTCTCTGTTCCTTTGTCTTTTCCTTT
>JAHBMJ010000283.1:24645-44628 GCA_018398765.1 Chromera velia | reverse complement strand
CCCCCTCCCAAGGGCTTTCGTGGATGCAACTTCTCTTCTTTGGCTTCCACCTGAGAGAACCAAAGAAAGGTTAAAGGGAAAGCGAGCGCGAAAAACCACACATTGAATTTGGTCACTACAGCGACTCGTTCGAACAGAAACAGACAGTACGGACGCACACTTACTTTCCTCTTCCTTCCTTCCCTCCTTCTCACGTCCCTCCAACATTCGAGTCAATCGATTTTTCGATGGCTTTTGATTTTTCCAAAGAAGAAAAAAAAATCCCTGGGGAAAACGATCTAAAGTATACAATTCTTCCAGGTTGTTAGATCAAAGTAAGGAAAGCAAAGAAGGAATCAAGATCACATGCACAGCAGGGAAAGTTGAGAAAATACGAAGAAGACAGTTGTTTGTTTACTGAAAAAGAAACAACGCTTTTTCCTCTTTTCACTTTTTGACCTGGTTTCAACCAGTCTCTCAATTTTTCTCTCTTCCTGGTTACTACTACATGTAGGGTTGACAGCGCTGTGTCCACCCAACAGGACAAATCAAACCGAAATTATATCGGCAATCCCTTAGCCACCCAGCTAGAAAACAAACAAGACCAAGAGAGCGGATCCCCTTTTCGGAAAGATGCATGGGAAGAGAATCTGCTCCACCCTCCCTCCAACACGGTCGGGCCGAAGCAGCCGCATATCTGTGCTGTGACGAGACAGACGCCCAAATCCCTTTACATCCCCTGCTGTACATTTGAAAGGAAAGACACAGAGTCGTCTTTATTCAAATCAAATCACCAGCACTCATTACTTCAACTTTGACAAGCAAAACAACAGAACGACACCAGCGTCCGGAGACGGAATAGACATACACAAATACGCACACAAGCAAAGAGAGAGGCAGAGAGTCGGAGGACCAAGAAGACATCAAACCAACCGAACTCCTACTTTTCCGGTATTCTCAGGCAAAGGTCAAACGCCCATGCGCACAGTCCCATCCAAATTTGCCCCACTCCCACTACATGGACTTCCGGATTCATCCACTCACTCCACGAAAACGAGAAGGAAGGACGATGGGATTCCAAAAATCAAAGGCTTCCCGAACTGAGCAGTAGAACATGACAAGACTCGAACGGCAGGAAAGCGACGCACGATTCTGAATTCTGAAAAGCAACAAATTTCTCAAGGAAGGTAAGGATGCCTTCCTCTATTGGGGTCGTCCCAGAGAACCAAAGGGAACTTTTTCCTCTTCTCTTCAACCTCCTCCTTCAAACGAATACACGCAGACGCCTCTGCCCCCCCCTTCTCACACGCCCACCTCAAATTGCTTGCAAGAAGAGTCGCAACGAATGCGTATCGTCTGGCCACCTGATTTCTCCTTTTTTCTCTTTCCGGGACCAACCGCTCTGTCCCCACCCGGATCGTCCCATTTTCGTCCAGAGCGTTGACGGCCACGGAGGGGAATCTGAGGCCCTTGCGGTGCGCGTCCTCCAACGCCATCTGGAGGTAGTAGTTCCCCAACTGGGAGTTGTCCAGACTGCACACACACACACACACACACACACACACGGACACACGGACACGCACACACACACACATACACACGATCGATAATCTATGAGTGCCGTGGTGCTTGCATCTATGAGCTCACCAACCCTCGTGAGCACTAACAAGTCCGCACGGGAAAGTCACAGAAGAGCGACATCGTGCAGGGGGAAGGAACAGCGAGGAGACCGAGCACAATGTATTTCCTTGTCGTCTCTCTTGTTTTCTGGTTCGGTGACTGCTCACCCTACAGAAGAACGAATGACCTACAGTGACATACCGTACAGCCCGGCTGACGGACAAATTGAGTCACTGACAAAACTGTCTGATCGACGAAAAGCTGACTGACTGACTGACAGTGTGGGAGGGCACCACTTGTTCATCCCGATGATGTTGTACCTGAGGATGCATCTGAACAGGACCTCCCTCTTCCCCCAAGGCACGGGGGAGAACTTCAGAATGGCAGCGTCCAACATTTGGCCATCCTCAGGAGGAGAGCCGGGAAGCCAGATGGAGGCTAGGCGGTTCGTTCTCTTTGCCGCCTTGATAACCTCACGTCCATCCAGTCGCTTCATCCACATCTGGTAGTCCGCGAAGAAAATACTCCGCACCTCAGCACGCTCCTTTGCAGTTGCAGAAAGAGCCACAGGTGAGTGTTTCAACCGACGCACTCTGGCTGTTTCTGCCTCCTCAAGCTCAACTTCGTTTTTGGCCTCCGTCTCCTCCCCTTTTGTCGGAGTGTCCGTCTCCTCCTCCTCCTCCTCCTCCTCTTCTGCACCTGCAGAAAGAGAATGATTCATCGGGAGGGCCGTGGATGCACAGAGAGAGCTCGAAAAAAAAAGGCTGATAGAGATTTCAAAAATCGAAAAGGAGAATATTCCGTACACCAGAGAAAGATCGTTCTATGGGGGGGAACCAAGGAGGGACAAAAAAGTCAGATAGTGAGTGTATGGGAGGGGGGAAAAGCCTTTCATCTGCACGTGCTTTCCCGCGCGTCCTTTCATTTTCTGAGAATCATTTCTTTGAAGAACAACATGAATTAAGAGCAAAATCGCTCCAACATACTCACCAGAGCTCTCTACTCCTTGATCGGGTATGTTGCAGCACATTTCGTCTCTGCAGAAGTCTGCACAGGCATCTATTGCCATCCTGTCTCCCCCCGTGAACTCTTCCCACGACCCGATCGCAAAGATCACCCTCTGGTTGGAGGAAACCATCGAATTCAGCGATGTCTCATTCAATCGAGACTTAGAGGCATCAAAGCTCACACCCTCAAAACTCTTTTTCATCTCACCCCACAACGCCCTCTTCTCCTCATCCTTTACTCCCGGAAAGGCGTCCTCTCCCCTCTCACACACACCCCCGTGTCTGGAAGTATAGATCAGAACCACCTCCCCTGGATGTGCATCTACCCAAGAGCGGATGGCCGAGAAGTACTCACCCACTCTTGTGTTCCCCTGCACGAAGTGAAGGGTGTACGAGTCCTTCGAAGCGTCAGGTCCGTTCTTCATCAACCTGCAACCGGGAGGGAATGACGGAGGGAACAGAAATTTAATAAGTGAAGAGAGTTCTGGGAGGGAGGGAATTCTCGCAAGGTCAGATGAGAACCTTCTCATCGGGATGTTTTTTTCTGCACCATCCTGCAGCTCTCGAACAAAACTTCCTCAAAGGGCGGAAAAAGGGTGCATGGCTGCTCCGATATAGTCAGTTTCTTGCCATTCATTGTTTGGTAGAGGATAGACTCCGCAAAGAAGGAGAAGAGAACAGAGGAAAGAGGACCTTGCGTTCAGACGTCGCTCCATCCTGCTGTGTACACAGAAAAGGCAGGTAGATAAGAGGAAGCCACAAAGAAAATAAAAATATCATCGAGAACGTCCATCCCTTGCAACCCCCTTCTTTACCACCCAACCAACCTGAAATCCAACCACCTCACTCCCGCATTCAGTTGTTCCGTCACGTTCAATCCATGAGTGATGGCCTCGTCTCGGATCCAGCCGCCTGGAGTCAACCACGTCGGGAGTGCGTGGAGGAATGCGGAGAGCCTGGGATGGTTGTCCCACCCGCCCCTCGACACTCGAGTCGACAGGTCGTATGTCAAAGTGTCGTGGGTAATCGGAACGGAAATGTCCTCTGAGAGAGAGAGAGAGAGAGAGAGAGAGAGAGAGAGAGAGAGAGAGACGAACTCATTTTGTGCATACATGCGCTCAGGGCTAAGGGATACTTTCTGTTGGTCGCTTTCACTCTGTGGGTGAGCATGACTTGTATGCATCGGCAGAGAGCCGTCGGCCCATGCAAACGGCGGGAGGGGCACAGATCGGCCGGTCGATGCCCCTGTCTTTCATGATCAGATGATACGAGGGGAACGAACTTGAGGAGACGGGGGGGCAGATATCAAAGGAGGACGAGGGTTTTCAGGAAAAAATTGGGTCCCTGAAATTCATGTGTAAAGCGAAGAAGGCAAAACGTGAAAAGAGGACACACTCCTGGCAATCGAGATACCGTCACGAACGTCAGACGGCTCGACTTACTCGATCCGCCCACCCACAGACAGGAGCGGGAGAGGGGGGCTTGTTCTGCCATAGTTCCCCTCTAGTGACTCACCATCAAAGAGAGATGCCCCAGCGCTGGCGCAAGTCTTTGCATCCAGTTTGCATAGAAGGAGTCCCGTGTGTCTCCTTCACCCCCCTCGTTCAACGAGACGGCTATGTGACCATCTTCTGTTGAGTGCGCACGTGCAATGATCAAGACGAACGAAAGCGCTCCAAAAAGAGGTCGAAAAAGGCCCCACTTCATCATCATGATGTTCTGCAGGGGCTTCCGTCGAGCGTGATACGGACGGGGGAAAACGGCCCAAATGAAAAGAAGAAATTAACACGAGACACAGAAGAAAAATTCTGAAATTATCGTCTCGCAGAACTGAGCAACAGCTTCCTGCCTGTCTGCTTCAGGTCTCAACAGACGGATGCCCGGACAAGCAAAAGAGCCTTTGGTCATGCGGTGGTCTGCCTCGCTGTGCATTCCGCTTTGATCAACAAACAAGCTTAGCTTGAGCCCGCGAGAGACTGAAAATGACTGAAGGATACTGAAGGCTAGCTGGACGGACGCTGAAAATGCGGCGGCGCGCTCGAGCGATGGCCACGAGCGCGCCGCCACGTACGTGGTCCCGCGCGACGCCGCGCCGCGATGCGCGCCGTTACTGACGCGCGTGAATGCGGAACAAAAGTTGACTTTCTGACCATTTTCTGACCTTCCACATGCAATCCTTTCACGATGCATGAATGCATTCCGTGATCATTCTGTTTCACCAGGCCTCAATTCCCACATGCAATCAAGCATTTCTGGTCGTCATGCAATCTACAAGTCTTTAATACACTTCTGTCGATCAAGTAAGGCGAATACTGAGAAGTTCGGTAATTCTTTCTACTTTTGTTGATTTGTTTGTTGACTAGTCTCTGTTCTGTTGCATGAAAAAGTCGTTCAGCAAAGCAGTTTCATCCGCAGAGTCGACGCAAGTACGAGAGAGCATTTCAAATGAGAGGCCGTCCGTGGTTGAACAGGAGAGAGCGGAAGAAGGAAGCAAAGGAAGCGAAACTTGTCGAGTTGGGAAACGGCGTAGAGGACTCAAAGATCATCTACGACATTATGGAGGGAAAGATGCCAGTGAAGGAATTCCTCCTCAAACGCGAGATCGATCCATTCGCCAATGCGAGAGGATTGCATAAATGGTCTGTTTGAGAAGGTGCATGTAGAGGGTGACTTGAAAAGGTTGCAGAGACATAGAAAAGCTCAGGATGAACTTACAGCTCCTTCTCAGTGTGTCTCCTCCAATACTATGCAAAGTCTGCATATATACTTTCTCTTGTTTCTCTTCTCTCTTTTAAATTGCAGCACTTGGACGATCGTGTCCGTGCCTCGAGAGTTCCAATTTGTGAGATCTGCGGAGGGAGCCGACACCGCTGTTCCGTTCGTGAGCAAGCAGTACAATCCAGAGCAAACTCGACATGATGAAGGTACGTTGTTGTATCTGTATTCTCTGTATGTCTGTATCCCATCCGTCTATTTGGGCACTCTCTCTCGTCTGTCTGGCGTCTTCATCATCTCTCGACCTCCAAGAAAGGAGACCCGTCGATAGAAGAGATAGGCACACCCAGTCCCTTTCCATTCACGCCGAACTTAGTGCATGTGGTGCGTGCATGCAGCTCGAGCTTGCGAAAGTGAGGGCAGAGCTCGCAACGCGCAGTCAGGCTCCTGGCTCCAAACCTTCGCGGTCTAGGGGGTCAAAAGGGAAAAAGGAGAACGGCACGACTGCCTCAGATGGGCACTCAGGCTTCAGCTCCCTGTCTCCCCCAGAGGTGTCATCATCCAGCTCCAGCGACAGCGATGATAGTTGGGGAATCAACAATCCACCCATCGACCTTCGCGCCTTGCGAAGGGGCCATCACACAGTTCCAAGTGTGAGGGGAAACGCAGGAGAAGTGCTGCGCCCCCGACGACCCCCCCCCGCTGCCCGCCTGTCACTCAAGGATTCCGGCTTTGTTCTCGAAGGAGATCGAAAGAGGAAGACGGGCTCCCACTCTACGAGAATTGCAAACGCAACTGCCTCTGCACCCCCCTCTGCGCGCATGCCTGAAGTGACCCGAATGACCCCCTTCCAACACTCCCCCACACCTTTTGTCCCCCCCCAAACCACTCTCGGTCAGGATGCCAACCAAGTGAGCAACGCAGCGGAGGGTCCCTATACCGCTCCCGTCCATGCGACTGCCGCACAGCAGGCTGACGAACCCGTACAGCACTCTCACACCCCCATGTTCCCTGCCTCCCCTCCCAATCTTTACATCTCTTCCCTCGAACCACAGGACCCGAACCGAGCACAGCAAAACCCCTCACCCACGGCTACCTCTACCTCTATCCACTTGGAAAGATTCCAACCAGCACACACAGTGTCGGGTCGGGAAAGGACATTGGAGCATCACGTTCACCACCTCGACCAACAGCCACTGCTCCCGGCATCAGGGAGAGGACAGTACCAGCCAGCGGCGGCGACCCACCAGCAGTCGGTGGAAGCGCACCACCAGCAGCACGAGACGCCAGCGTCAGTGCCACTGTCTGTGCTGAGGTCTATTGAGCTGGAAGTGCTCTACCTGTGCGTCTACCCACACGAACCCGAAGACCACAGAGAAATCCGTCCCATGGGCGGTCAGTCGCGTCAATCAGTTGTGTGAGGCCGTCTCAAATCTCTATCCTTCTGTCGCTGTCTCTGTCTCTCTCTATGTCTGTCTGTCTGCATGTTCTCTCTCTATGTCTGTCAGCATATCATTTTTGTTTTGTCTCTGCTGGCATCTATCCGTGTTTTCTCTCTGCCGCCCTTTCGTCTCCATGTCCACCTTTATCTCTCTTCCTCTGCACTCGTATCTCTCTTTCTGTGTGTGTGTGTGGGGGNGGGGGGGGGGGGGGTTCGTAAGTGTTTTGACCGGCCGGATCGCTTTCTTTCTTCTTCCGACTCGTGAACAGAGACAATCATAAAATATCATTTCCGATCCGCATTTCTTTGGCTTTTTCATCTTTTTCAACTCTGTAGAATCATCTCTCTGCTTGATCTTCACGTCCCTCCCCTCTTCTCTCTTAATTTCTGCAGGTGAGCATATCACAGTCCACCGGGTTCTCGAGTGCGGATGGTGCTTTGTGAGTGCTGTCGGGCGCACAGGGGAGCGGAAGTCAGGCTGGATGCCTTACTACGCTCTCGGATCCAGGGTCTCTTACCTTGCTTAGGCTTAGGTGTCCTCTGACCTCCATTCCGCCTCTCTTGCTCCTTCGAGCCTGTCTACTGCCCTGCGATGCTTGCAAATACCCTTCTCTTTATCTCTCGGGTGGGGGGTAGAAAATGACAAAATGGGGTGTTGGAAGCACAACGGTGATTGTTTGGAGGAATGCGAGAAATCTCCAGGCCCATAATTGTTCAAGTGGTTTGTGTCCTCGGGTGTACGTCGTTTGCATTCCCTTAAGGGAGCTTCAGTTCGTTCTTTTCACGTCTCCATCTGTTCGATCGGAGACGACAATAGAAGTTCACATGCCTTCGTTTCTCTCTTCAACTGCTTGGCTGTCCCCCTCATGTATTCTGATTTCTCCCGTCTTTTTTCGCATGTTTTTCGGTTGTCAATTTTCTTAATCTTTGTTCATCGTTTGTTTGCTGCTCCCCCCTCTCTTCCTCCAAGAAAGCAGTATTCATTCAATGATTCCTTCAAGCCATCAATTGATGTTATTTTTTACGGAGCTCTCTCCGTCTCTCTCACTCAGTCTGTGTGAGTGAATCAACAGACAAAGAAAGTCGCTCGTTCAGTGGGGAAGGAGCCGGTTGTGAGAGAGAAAGTGAGTGAGTGAGGGGGGAGACATGGGTGTCTTCGGGTTCATCGTATTGAGTTCATGCAAAGCAAGTCGTCGTTCTGGCGACGAGCAGGCTCGCGCAAAAAACGACAGCGGATGGAGAGCATCCCTTCCAACCGAAAGGATGCCTGCCTCTGTGTGTGCGTGTTTGTGTGCGTGTGTGTGTGTGGTTCTGTGGTATTCTGTTGCTTTTCCTTCCGTCCTTCCTTCCTTCCTTTCTTCCTTCCTTCCTTCTTTCCTTTGCTTCTATCTTTCTTTCTTTCTTTCTTTCTTTCTTTCTTTCCTTCTTTCCTTCCTTCCTTCCTTCCTTCCGTCCTTCCTTCGTTCCTTCCTTCCTTCCTTCGTTCCTTCCTTCCTGCGTCTTTGTTTATTGTACACATGAAAATTGGAAGGAGGGGACAAGAAAGGCAAATACGGTCATATCGGCCGTCTACCTGCACGTTGCGAGAGTGCCATCATGAAAGGAGGGAACTGGGCCAGAGAGTGGAGAGAAGCCAGCATTGAGCAAGGCACTGACGGACTCGGGCACGATGGAAAGAAACAGAGAGCACTGGCATGCACAAATAAATGCGCACTTTGCCCAACGGCAGGGATATCCCTCCAGTCTCGTGCTTGTGGCCATCTGTCTCATGGTGTTGAATTCATTGTGAGTCTCTCATTGCAAATCAAATCTTTCCATTTTGCTCTCGGTCGGCCTTTTTCCCCTCCTCATCCAACTTCGCCACTTGTCAGATTATTTGTTCCTTTCCTTCTCTTCATCCTTGGGGAAAGAAAGCAAACCGGTGCAACCAACAGGTTTTTCTCAATTGGTACTGAAAGCCTCCTTTCGAGCTCGAGGGTTCAGAAAAATAAACAAAAGAAGCCTACAAAGCGAGACTCACACCTCTCAGACAGTACCATGGCTGGAAGAAATGCGCGATCCACTTCCAGACGGAACGGTGAGACCAAGAGTTCAACGATGGAATGATAATACTGACTGTCTGACCCAACGCATCGATCCGTTCCATTTGTTTTGTTTTTCCTTCTCTTCTCCCTCCTTCTTCTGACTGGTTTGAGAGAACCCCTTCGCATTTTGGTCTTTGGACTCTTTCTCTTGTCCTTTTCTTTTTTCCTTCTTCACTCCACCATTCTCTACCTTTCTCTCGAGCGTAGTCTGCCTCCTTTCACCTACTTTCCCTCCTTCTCTTCTCGCAAAAGACAAGGGACGAGTACTTGCCCCCCTCTTCCATTGCATGAATGCATGAATGAATGAATGAATGGAATGCATGAATGAATGAATGAATGAATGAATGAATGAATAAGTGAATGAATGAAGGAAGGAATAAATGAATGAGAAGATGAACAAATAACGACTGACGAGCACTTGTTCCAGTGCCGGCCACTCCCTTCACTCACTTGTGAACAGAAAGAGTTGGAAGGAAAATAAAAGGGCTCTACGACAGTGCGATGACTGCCCCACCTGGGTGCCCACGGGAGAGTGCAGCCATGTAGATTCATTCAGGGTGCCCACGGGAGAGTGCAGCCATGTAGATTCATTCAGGGTGCCCACGGGAGAGTGCAGCCATGTAGATTCATTCAGGGTGCCCACGGGAGAGTGCAGCCATTTAGATTCATTCAGGGTGCCCACGGGAGAGTGCAGCCATGTAGACTCATTCAGAAATATTCATACGGTCTTCTCGGGAAGGAACCAAGAAAAGAATTAACCAAAGAGAATGAAGAGAGGAAAACTGTATGAAAGGCTGTACGTCATGCAGACAGAGGGAGAGAGAATATACGGGAGGGAAATTTGGCTCCATCACCGGGTGGGTCTCTTGATGAACGAATGAATGCCTAAAACACTAACTGATTGGATGAAAGAGTGGCAGCCTGAATGGCCCATTGAATGACGACTGACTAAGTGAAATGACTGAGTGACTCACTGTCTTGTTTGTTCATCCCTCCCTCCATTCGCCCTTTTTCTCTTTGCATGCTTGAAGTTCGATCGGATCCTTTTCTTACCTTCCCTTCCCCTTCCTTCCCTTTAAAGCGAAGTCTCAGGGCAGCGTTTCTCCTTTTCTTCGTCTCTCCTCCCATTCGTCCCTCTTCTGCTCTCACTGGCAAGCGCAGTCTCACCTCCTCCAACTCCATCTCTCCTTCTCCTTTGCCCCCCCCCCCTCTTACACATTCGTCAACGAACAAATGCTCCCCCACGATTGCCCACATGCCCTTAATTTCTTTTTCGTGTTGCGAATGAACGAAAAGGGATGAACAGCAGCTGTTGTGCTTTCTTCTCGTTCGTGCAAATGATGGAAGGAAAAGTGGACACACGCACACACGGACGGACGGACTTCTCCCTCTTTTTGCTCATTTGAGTCCGATCGAGCAACTTTCAGACATGCTGACGGTCACTTGTTGAGCATGTCTTCCACTGTCTCTTGACATACATGCAGGTTTCTGTTCGTGGGTGTGCACCCCACGGCAGAGAGAAAGGAAGGAAGCAAGAATGCATTGCCAGCTTCTGGCATGCAGAAGAGGCGTCCCACTTGTCTTGAAGTGAAGGGGCGAGCGAGTCTTTTGGGAAAGTTGAAGACAAGGAGGGAAACAAAAGGACTTTCTTCCACGTTCCAAGACCGGCAGGCAATCCATCCCGATTTGTCGTTCCTGCACGTCATTGGAACAGTGGTGGTTGAGAAAACCGCATACAGAGAGTATACCTCCGAACTTGTTTTCTGTGAAGAGAAGAAATACAAGGACAGAGGGTTGTCAAGTTTCCAGAGGATTTCCTTTCAATCCAACCCGTGTCGTGAAAGGACTTTGATAGGGATGACCAGCGAGAGTGAAAGGAAGGAGAATAGTAGGAGGGTCGTTGATTCACACCAGGTGATCTTTCTCCTTGATGCTTTCCTTTTTCTATTTCTTGTGACGGTCTCGTTCCATCCGGGTGCTTCTTGGTCCTCTTGGACTCTTGATCTCTTTCTTTTCTTCAGTTTTTTCTCCAGAACTCAAACAATCATTCATGGGCACGATCACGGAGACAGGGTGAATGGAGACCGATCAATTAAAAAGAAAAGCCTTTCCCTGATGTATTCTCGCACCTTCTACGAAGACATAGAAGGCCGCATCTATCTGAAGAGACCAAGTCAATGAAGGGGCATACCATTTTTGTATCATGCCTCCAGGGTATAATGCACTCACCAGAGTGAAAAGAGCTGAAAAGGGCTTGCTCTCTTCGTTGATCGGTTTCTCCGACAAACATTGACATGCATATGCATCCAGCTGTATTGGTTCTTTTTCTTTTCTTCTTGCTGGTTCTTTTCTCCTTACATTTGTTCATGCAGGAATGATTCTTCCTCGTCTCATTTCTAGTCTCATTTGTTACCTTTTTTGTGCTGCAGGATGTTTTTTGCCCAAAGTAGCCCAAAGTTGTTTTTACTTGACGTGCATGTCTAGCTGCACTTCTCCCTAGCATATCGGTTTTTGTCTATCGTCACGTTTTTTTTTCGGTCACGCCTGCAGTTCACTCCTGTATGCGCGGGATCGATCGAAGAGGGGATATCATGCGGGAGCAGTAGGGAGCAAACATGGAGCCAAGAACCCGTGCTGGCACACCAACTGCATGACTCGCCGACCTTCCTGCTTCGGTTCGGAGGGCTTCAAAATGATGATTGAGGGTTTTGCTATGCATGCTTCAAAATTAATGGAGGGAATTAAGTGAAACAAAATAATTTCCACATTTCGCTAGACATTTCGTTTTAGGTAAAAAAATTGTTATCAACAATTTCATTCACGGATGATTCACTAGATGATTCACTGCAAATAAGTTGTCTCTAGAGTTAATTGTCTTCGTTATTTCAATGTTTCCTAAGTCGTTCGCCCCCCTCTTCTTGACCATTATTTTCTATTAAAGAATCTGTTTTTTGTGTCTGCTCTCTTTTAAATTTGTCTGAATCCAATCAGCCTAGCAATCAGCGTAAGTGGCTATCACTCTGCTAGTGAGTGATTCTGGCATTAGCATTTCTATCTAATACTACTACTAGACTGTAGTACTGATGAAATAACCGAAATTGAAGCTAAATTAGACAGAGCCCAAGAAAGAGAGAGAAAGTGGTTGCTATCGAAAGACTCCACCCCTCTAAAACACGCAACGCAAAGCGAATTGTTGGCACGAATGAAGGTTACCCTGGCACTTAAACACTCACCCATACCGGTCCTGCGACTCTTGCGAAACGTCTGTCTGCGCCCTCCATCGTAAGGCCTGCAATTCGATGCATGTGATGGTTACTTACCCCTCTTCCCGTCTCACCTTTTGAATGTTCTTTTTCCATCTCCTAAGTACATCTCCCATCCCCCCTCTCCACCGGTCTTCCTGTCTGCCTCTACTGCCTGAGAGTCTCTGTTGCAGTCGTCGCACTCCTCCCACAGAAGGGAAACGACATCAGCGATTGAGAAAGCATCTTCTAGATGCAGGGTGTTTAGAGTTGCGAGAATGAAGCCCCCTCCCGTTGTATGATGCAGGTTTAGCAAAGGGGCAATAAAGCATTGTCCTAGACTCATGCATTGCATAATGGTCTATAGACCGATTAATAATAATGATGATGATGATGATGATGAGGTGACTTAATTAACCCACCAGCCATCGTCTCCCAATGGCAAAGGGCAGTCTGTGAGCATTCATGTCATATTGCAAGCTAGGAGCACGCTAGCGAATACTCACCTAAAGCAGCCGAACTTTAGGACTACTAGCTAGCAAAACACTGCTCCCCAGGATTGATCAGTACAGTCCCAGGCATGCAGCAATGAGGGTCTAATCCTTAGTTTCCTATAACACTGCTTATCTAGCTGCTTAATTATTATGAATATGAATATGAATGAGTTGACTAAGCCGGCGGAGCCTAGCTCCTGGCAGTCCATGCATGCAAGTTCGAGTCTTGTCGTATATATATTATGCTTAATAATTCAATCATTTCAATTAAACTATAATTTTATCTAAAAATTTACTTGTAAATCTTTACACAGTACATCTACAAAGAGAATACTAGAAAGAATATCAAAACTTTTTTGTACGTCAAAACTGTGTAAATTATGATTTAATTGATCTTTAAATTCTCAGTTGTCTCTTATTGTGTGTACATAAGCAATCAAAAAAGAAAGAGGAAACTCATTGCAGCAAACAGCTCACGCTGCGTACTACTACAGTGTCTAGAATTGCTAGTCATCTGCTCCAAAGAATTAAAATTATTTAAAGAAAGGCCGACCATTCAGACAGCCTGACGAACACAGAAAGGCAGAGGCTAGGACAGAGGAGGACAGAGGGAGCGAAGAAGTGAAGGAGGAAGTGAAACGGGGGCATGCAGACAGCCTGGCATGCAAGCAGGCAGGGAGAGGCGAAAAGGAATGCATACAGAGACGGCCATACGGACAATTAGACGCAGGTGTGTATGTTGATTTGTCTGTCACTTACGCTGATTGGACTCAGACCAATATAAAAGAGAACGGCCACAAAAAAACAGAAATGGTCAGGAGGAGGGGGGCGAACGACTTAGGAAACAACGAAGACAGCTTATTTGCAGTCAATCGGAAGCCATAAATGAAGACAGGCAACTTTGTGTGTCCTGTTTGTGTACGGCCCGCTCTGCGAAGGTCTCGTTACATTCACGTCCGATTCTGTTTCGCAGTCGCTTTTCACTCAGTCGATCCAGCTTTCTCTCTCCTTTCCGGCCCTCAACGACAGATCGGTCCTCTCTTCGTCTCTTCTTTTCACGAAAACCCGCATGGCGTCTATTCACTCTTCAAAGTTGATGGGTCCTTTTTCCCCGTTCACTTTCTGTCTGCACGTCTGCAAGTGACACGATGATGACTACCACTACTACTATGGGTCATTTACTTCTTTCAAAACTCCACGACAGAGAATTGCTTCAGGAAACTACATACATACAGACAGAGAGTTTGCATGCATCTGGCTGCCTTCATTTGACTGGTCAAAAGTGGGTGAACCTGGGTGCCCGTACAGAAACGCTGGCTGTTCTCTCCTCGACTGAAAAAAGTTGTCTTTTTTCCACATGCATACACATGTTACTCCCTCTCCAAAACACCGAACTACAATCCCATCCACAACTTTTCCCGCTGTTCTGCGTCTGACTGACCGGGCCTTGATCTTTGTCAACGGACCGCTTTCTCTCTGAAATTGGTGTCGTTCCCTTTCCTCTCTCTAATGGGGGCACATCCATCACCTGCCTTCCTTCCTTCCTTCCGTTCTCTGAATGGTTACGCACAATGACTCGCTCAACTCTGTTGCCCCTCAGGATTCCATCGAATCGCTCTGGCGAGCTCGATCCAAAATACACACACACATTCGCCTAACGGGACCACCAGTCTCATGTTTACTTTTTGAGGAACTCCAGGGCCTTCTCAGCGAAGGAATCCTCTCCATCAGCAACCCAGACGACCTTTCCGTCATCCACAATGAATGCGTATCTGTTGGTGCGCACACCCATCAACTTCTCTGTCAAGTCCAAAACCTTCCCGGCCGCCTTGGCAAAGTCGCCGTTTCCGTCTGCGACCATGGTGATCTTGCCGTCAGGCACCTTCCTGTCAGCAGCCCAGGCCTTGAGGACAAAGGGGTCGTTGGTGGAAGTGCAGTAGATGTCCTTCACACCCAGGGATGCGAACTCATCAGAGTAGGCGAGGTATCCGGGAAGGTGCTTCTCGGAGCAGGTGGGGGTGAAAGCTCCAGGGACGGCAAAGACGATAGCCTTCTTGCCCTTAAGGACGTCAGCGAAGTTCACCTTCTCGCCCCCGATGGAGACGCTTGCGGAGGGAACAGGACTGCCGACTGCGAGGGACATGGCGAGAGAGGAGAAGGGGCGAGAACCTCTGAGAGCTCTGGAGAAAGAAAGAGAGGAGGCGCGAGAGACCGGAGCGAAACCTTCAGCGACGCTGGCAAGACCGACCAATGCAAAGGAGAGAAACTTCATCTTTTTTGCACAGCTCGCCAAATCGAATTTCGCTATCAGATGTGACTTGTGGTGCGAAGGAACTGTGTTTCCAAGTCTCAAGCAGGAAGGGAGTACGTACTGCATGGTTTCAGGACGTCCGCGTATATCGATATAGGGTTTTGCTGGAGACGCCGACTTTCGTGAACGGTTCTCGTGCGTGCGTCTCATGGGCCCGCAACGGGACCCGGCCCATGCAGTATCGATATATCGATATTAATACGTGGCAGCGCGCGCGGGCCCCGGCATGGCACCTCTCACTGAGGACTGAGACGGCAGAGACGCGTTCCCATCGACGAAAGTCTGCCAAAACTAGCCAAGACTAGCCAAGACGAGACATCATTTCGCATCGATCTTGAATTTTCGGTCAAAAATTAAGTGACGATTCACTGACGAAAGAGCATGAAAGAGTCAGTCCCACTTTTGTAGAAGATTTTTGATTATGAGTGTTCTGGCCCTGGTTGAAGAGTCAATAAACACGATCAAAGTGCTCTCTCACATCGCTAGTCATCACCTACCATCACCAACCTCAAAGTACCTCAAAGTTCTTCTAATCTTTTTAATACACTATTATACAGGAAAAAGTAGACAAAGCAAGCTAAAAAAAGAGAAAATCGCTTTGTAACATTAGTTGTACATCTCGTGCATACGCTGCCCGGGAGCCTATCGCTCCAACCTAGGCTCCAACTGGGGTTTAACATTCCTTAACTAACTAACTAACTAACTAACTAACTAACTATAAAACATTACCAAACATAAAATACTCATGAATAATGATAATCATACTACAAATTTACCGGAAAATCCAACGTTTTTTCCAGAGAAATTAAAGGCGCGAATGTAAAATACTGTCAATTGTTTCTACATTTTTTTGTATCCCTTTATTCCTACATGCTTCTTTTCTATTTTCAGTGGCCTTGTTTTCTTCAGGCTCGGTCAGAGCCTCTGCAGATGGAGTTTGATTACTTGATGGAGCTTCCTTCTTCCGTAGTGTGCCGTTACCTGGTTTTCTGAGTTTGCTTTCCTCCTGGTGTTCTGTTTGTTGCAACGCAGCAACGACGCGCCGTGCACAGGAGAGCATCTCCTTCGATGACATGTGGGGGTGGAGGGGGATGTACAGTGCCTGCATGCGTGCACAGGAGCAGAACCTGACAAAAGACGTGGTTGTCTCTCATGTTCCGTTGTGACTCTCAGAACACAAAAAAGTCAGGAGGACCATCTAACAAAATCCCTCCCGAGTGCTCCCGAATAACAAGCAGACGCAGACAGAGAGACAGACAGACAGACAGACACACACACACACACACACAGAGAGAGAGAGAGAGAGAGAGAGCAAGGCCGCAGACACACAAACAAACAGACCAACTGAAGCAGACCCAGACAGAGACAGTAGAGGGGGGGCTCGACAGGATGCATACACGGATAGGGAGAAAGTGTATAAACCAGACGGCACAAACTAAGACGTACAGCAGAGGAGAACCACGGAGCAGGCAAAAGAGAATGTGCGCATATCAGGAAGAGAAAAACAGCAATTGAAGAGCACATGCAGACAGAACGCTGGACTTGGATTGAAATCATCAAACAGACGAACGATCGAATACCACACACACACACACACACACACACACACACCCACACCCACACACACACACCCACACACCCACACCCACACCCACACACACACACACACACACACACACACACTCACACCCACACACACTCACACACACACACACACACACTCACACACACACCACACACACACACACCCTGTCCATGAATGCTGCCGCTTGTTCAGGTCGTATGAAGGCTCCTGTGGCGGGAGGCTCCACCAGTCCCAACTGCATGTGTGCAGTGCACCTTCATGGAAAGCTTCACGGTGCGTGCCGGAGCCTCTCTTTTCCCGCTTTCTCGGCTAGAGCACGATCATTTTAAACCAACAATACAGACAAACAAAAACAGGGTTTCAGACAAACAGACAGCGGGACAGAAAGCTGGACAGGCTCAGAGAGCAGCTCTGTGGTCTTCTCTCCTTTCATTTTCCGTGCTTCCTCGTATCTGCAGTCTTCTTCTTTGAATCAGTTTTCCCCTCGACTGACTGACTTGAGTAGCCCCTCTATAGGCATCCACCCCCACTCTGCCGAGCAGTTTTTGGGCGTCCGTCAAAGACAGTGGAGTCTCCTCTGTGCCCTTCTCTCCCCTGCTCTGCTTCGTTTTTCCCTTCTGACATTCGGCAGGATTGGAGGACGCAGGAGAAAGAGAAGAGGGGACCACGATGGGAAAAAGCCAGAAGTGCCGTCGTGTTGCTCTCAGAGCGGGTACTCGGATTCCCTCTTCATCCAGTCGCACAGCAAGTCTGTAGAGCCTCTCCTCCCCCTCCTCTCGCAGTGGCTGCTCCTTCTTCACCCAACCTCCAAGACGGGCTCTGGCAGGGTGAAGAAAAAGAGTGAGTTAATTTTTGGAGATCTGCGCAAATCGCTGGAGTCCCAAAACCCCAAACCAGGGCACGAAGAGTCCTAGCAATAGCAAGAATTGAACAACGAAGAAAGCTCTGGGGAGGCAGCCATCTGCGTCCCATGAGTCCTTGAAGAAAGACTTGACAACGCGTGGGGAATCAACATACAAACAGTCGAGACAGAACATGACCGGAAACAAAGGCATTGTACAGGGCTCACAAGACATAGACATGCAGAGATTAAAACCGTTTATTTTTCTTTTGACAAACCCACTGACGGACCGTAGAGACGCAAGCAGAGGGCCACACGGACGGAATCTGTACTTGGAGAGGAACGCTTCAGGACTGGAGGAGGCACCAGGAAACCCCCGCACGAGACGGACAACAAGCTCTTTGTGGTCAGTCCCAATTAATCTGACCGACAGATAAGAGAAAAAAAAACAGAGAAGAATTTTGTACAGAAAACTACACGGAGGGAGGAAAAGCGAAAAACAAAGGCAACAAAACGTATCGGCAGATCCAGAGATGAGAAGAAACGGAAGAAGTAAGTAGAAAGAAACCACGGGGAGCACTGTGTAAGAAAGACCTGCCCATTTTCACATTTCTCTTCTCACTTCTCTCATTTGACCGGCTCGTGTTCTTTCTTTTTCTGCTGTTTGCGTTTTGAAGTGGGCCGCTTCCACTGTCACTGTTGCCACCCGGAGCTTCAATCACCCAGACATCCCCCCTGCCGGCACTTCCTTCCACAAACTGCCCTGCCCTCCCTTGTCCTCTCCTCTCCTTCCTTCCAACACACAGGTCGCCCGACGAACCTGTTGAAGTTCAAAAGCGCTCCGGTCGCGAGACGGGACTGTCCCCAGATCACAAACAGACCCGCAAGAAGGCGCTGCAAATACCTGCAACTACAAACAGACAACAAAACACACACACACACACACACACACACACGAAGGAGACGGGCCTAAGAGTGCATTCCCGTTTGAGAGAGGGGAGAGGAAACTCCCTTTGATCGGTTTGTCAACTACCGGCATTGGTTGGTTTCGAGGGCGGACTGGAACGTAGAAGAGAGGGCTTTTGTTTTACTGCGAGTGATTTGTTGTCCTCCTCTCCTCACTGCCCCGTCTTCTTTCCCTCTGCCCTGCTGTCACCCTCCTTCTCCTCTCTTTCTGCTGGTGTGTCTTCGGTCATATGAAAGTAAACAAAACAAAAGAAAAGAAACAAAAGGGAGGTTTCCATTTGCCCACTAATTGAGGGACTCACACACCGTTTCCTTGGATAGACAGGGTAGCCACTCTGGAGGGCCCTCATCTTCCGCAACACCTCCGAATTCCCCACTCTCGCCACCGCCCCCCCAAAGGCAGTGGCTGTCTTGATCAGCCCAAAAGAAAAAAACGAAGCATCTGCCTCAGGATGTCCTGCAAACATCGATCGGCGCATGTTGACTCAAGGAGCAGGGGGTGTGCAGAGAGTCGGGTCATCAGAAAGAGAGAGGGAGAGGGAAAATGAGCTCACCTGAACAGAACAAACATGGTTGATAGAAAACATCCAGACATGTACACCGGCCTGCATTCGCTACTTGACTTTCCCACGCACAAAGTCTCACAGAGAACAAACAGAGAAGGGAGAAAAGGACTCAGCTGTCAACAGATGGGCATTCATGCGGAAAGACAGAGGATCAATCAGTGCATGCGTGAGACAAAAACACCAAAAAATGGGAGAGAAGAAGAAGAAAAGACCCCCCAGACACGAACAACGCACCCGCCTCACCTCTATAGAAATCCCCCATTGCAGTCTCGGCGCAATCTTCTATCACGATCAGACTGCACGCAGAGAGAGACGGAGACGTGAAACGACCACTCATCCAAAGAAACATCAAGGTCAACTGAGGCCCATCCATCCATGCAGACTGTATGTACTGCAAACCAGAAAAGAGCATGCCGGACGAAATCCATGAATCAACAAGCAATCAAGTGCCTGCGCAAACTTCGTTTTCAACTGGCGCCTTTTCTCCTTGCCCCCCGAGGTCAACCGAAAGGAAGAGACTCCCTCTATCTACCTCGAGCCTGAATGCTACAAATGCTTCGTGTCCCACACAGAGAGAATAGCTTGGTCGTCACAAGCAAATGAAGAAGTAGACAGAGGAAAGCCAGGGAATTGAAAAACCAGCTTGCCGCTCTCAAGCTTCAGAGTTCCTGCCGACCTGCCATCAACTAGCCATATCTCCCCCTCTAACTCGGCAACCCCCCCACTCACTTGTGTTTCCGTGCAAAAGCCACAGCCTCAGAGATATCTCCTCGAGATCCGTATAGGTGGGCCAGCAAGAGCACCCGGGTCTGCAAGCAGGAAAAGAAGCTTTCACTTGTTCCTTTTTTCCATCGGTCCACTCACGCAAAGAGACGGACACGCAGACAGACATAGGTTTGAGCAGACAAAAGGAACGCACCGGAAGACGCAGGCAGAGACACCAAGGGAGAGACTCAAAGATTCGTTTCATTTGGATCCAATCGGCCATGCTGCAGAGGAGAAGCCAGAACAGGTAAGCGCCTGCGCCCCCCCCTTCCAGAGTTTCTTCCTCTCTGATGGAATTCCGCCCTCCCACATGGACACACATTGGGTCAGTGGAAGGGCGGGGGACAGAATGGACCTCCACCCCCCC
>JAHBMJ010000283.1:0-15791 GCA_018398765.1 Chromera velia | reverse complement strand
GGGAGGGAGGGAGGAAGGAGGAAAGGGAAGGATGGAACGATGGAAGGATGGATGGATGGGCGGACGGACGGAAGGGAGGGAGGAAGGAAGGATGGATGGATGGACGGGCGGACGGACGGAAGGGAGGGAGGGAGGAAGGAAGGAAGGGGACGAGAGCACGAGGGACAGGGGAGAGTTACCCACCTCCACCATTTCGGTGAGGTCTCCGTTTGTAAGTATCGCAGCCACTTCAATGATCTGGTCCCTGTTCAGGTTTAGTCCTGTCATCTCCAGGTCTACCCACAAGAGAGGCTCCTTCAGGTTCGTCTTCTGCTCAAATGTCATCAGAGGTTTGATCATCTTAGCGGTCGTCCTAGCCCGGTTGAAATTTCCACTTTGCTCTTTAAAATAGAATTCTGACGGCAGAGAGGACCCTTCTGGTGGTCCCAATCTTTCTCTCCAAGCTGTACTTCTCCCTTTGCTCTGTCTCCCTCTTATGGAAACAGAGGACTCGTCTGGTGGTCCCAGTTTTTCCCTCCAGTTTGCACTCCTCTGCTTCCCCCGTCTCCCTATTCGATCTGTGGGCCTGACTGGAGGAGACTCCACGGTTCCGATTTTGTCTGGGTACAGAGAAGCAGGAGAGAAGTAGCTTCCCTTCAAACGGTCAGTCCTCAGCTTTCCCGCAGCTGCCAGGTACTTCCTCTCGATCTTTGTCAGCTTCGCTCCCAAAACAGAAGGAGACGGAGACGGGCCGGAACGGGACGAACGAAGAAAGGTCTCAGGAGACACGGGCTTTCCGATGAAAGCGAGAAAAGAAGGTGAAGAGCTTGAGAGAGAAGGTAACGAAGTGAAGGCAAGTCGGGGAGAGAAAACAACAGGAGCAGAGTGAGATGAAGCAGAGGTTTGTTGAAGGAGACGGCACTCTGCACAACAGCTCAAGAAAAAAATCAACACGGGGAAACGCAGCATGCCTGATGCTGCACAAAAGATCTTTTGGCCTCCCCCAATCAGCTGGAGACCAAATGAGTTCCTCGTCCAACTTCCAAACAGCTCGACGAGCGGTGACCTCGAGAGGAAATTCTTTTGAGGCAGAATCAAAAATCGGCGGAAAAGTGTGTTCTCACAGGCTGTACAACGTGAACTGCTTCGTAGAGCTGGTTCCCGGCCAGAAAACAGAATCGCCTTCAGACAATGAGAATTTCCTCGTACTGCTTCCCTACCATATAAAGCTAGTAACCGCTGACTGCACGCGTGTGCTCGTGGTTGCTTGGAACTGTCGAATTTATGTCGAATTTTGACCCGCGGATCTCTCGCGGGAGCATGCCGCCCCGTACGTAGTGGATCGCGGCCTAGGAGCCGTTTTAGGCGCAGGCGATACCACGTGACCCGACCCTATAGCCGTACCTCCCCGTGTGCATGAGAGGTTCGGGCTCTATAGGAGTCGGGTTGGATCGCGACCCCCCAAAGAGACTGTAGCGACCCACCACCGCGAGCAACCTCAGCGGACAGCGCTAAGTCTGCCGATCAGGTGTAAGTGGGAGCCCAAGGTCTCGAGGAGGGAAATGAACGATCATAGATCGCTCTAAGGCTGTGGGTGGGAAGGTAAAAGCAATTTTTGGGAATATTCGGAAGTCTAAGGACGTGCAGGTGAGTTTTTAGACAAGTTAGTGGCAGACCGGGTTGAACGGACGACCCGTTCCGGCCTTCTCCATTTTGATCGTATAGAAATGGAGTCAGTGCCCTCTAAATTTCGTTGCTCACAAAAATGGAGATAAATATTTTTAGGCCGTCTCACGGCTATGCGTGACGCAGCGAGACACCGAAAAGTTTGATGGTGTATACTCACAGTTCTAGGCTAGAGACGCGAGATTATATGAAGGAGTCAGCTTCACATAGGAGTTGGTTGTTCCTACTTTGGAGATTCTGTCTGTTCTTCATCATTTTGTACTTCTGTACTTTGATTGATCAGACTTTTCCTGTCTGATTCAATTAAATGCATGCATATACTTTGATCGATCTGCATTTGAGACTTATCTGGTTGAGGACGTAATGCACCTGGCTTGATTCTTTTGATTTCACTCTGCATGCACGCGTTCTCCCATACTTTGGTCAATCAGTCAGTCAGACGGCGGCGGGACATTGAGATATCGGACCCCACAGGGCCGAACTTCTCACACACCCCCTGTCCCGACGACATCTGATTTCTTCTCTTGTTTCTGTCTCTGTATGCAGGACTTTATATGTTTATGAGCGAAGAACAATGTCCTTTCAGAGAGGAATCCTGTCATCTCAATACCATGTTAACTTGTAATATATTTATTTGTATGTCTGTTAGTCTCTCTCTCTCTCTCTGTCTGTCTGTCTGTCTATCTAACTCCTCCTCAGTCCCCATTTGAGTCTTTGTCTATCTGTAGGCTCTTGAGTCAGTGAAATCTTCTTTGACCTTGGTTCTTTGCTTTCAAGCTTCTGACTGATCCGGTCGAAGAGGCTCTTGCTTTCTCTCTCTCCTCTTTCCTCTTTTTGCCTTTTTCCTTCAACCCCCCTTCCTCATTATACTTGAATGTTCGCTATGCTGTTCCCCTTTTCTGCCTTCCCCTGTCTCTCTCCAGAGCTCGGGGCAAAATAGCGGTCACCCGCAATCACCTCCTGACCCGAGCGCTGGTCACTGCTCTTCAATAGGGCAATGCCATTCTCTAGGCTATGCTCCTCCCCCTTGTCCTGTCCTTCTGTACCAACTGTGTCTTCTTCTGTAGACGCGTCTGCCTTCGTCTACAAGGCAGTTTAGATTTCACTGCGGCAATCTTCATATTTCTCCTTCACCCCCTCTCCCTGCACGCTTGCAGAGACCGATTTGCTTCTGTTATTCACTGTTTTCCCTTGTTCCCACTTCTTTTCTTCAGTTCTCTCTCCTTTTGTCAAGTCCATGCTTTTCGAACCTGTGCGAGATAGCACATGCAGGCTATATTTTAGGCGCTCGCACCCCTCAAGCACTTCTGCGTCTGAACTGTATTCTGTTGTCGTTGGGAGTAGTTCGATCATGCCATCGAGTTGGACATCCACCGGTATGTCCGCCTTCCTAATCATGAATGTAAAAGGCAGTATCCTCTCCCCGTCTGACTCCAAACTTCTCTCCCAGCCCTTGTTCCGAACCTTCCACCTCCTTCGTTCTGGTCTTGCTTTTCTTCCTCGTTTCCCCCTCTTTTTCTTATTCGTTCTGCAACTACCTTCTGTCTTTGCACCTAGCTTTGTACTTGTTCCTTCCACTTGCACGTTGTTGTCTGTTTTTTCTGTCCTTTTGCTTTCTTTGTCTGTCTGTTCCGCTTGTTTCAGTCGTTCATCTCTCCTTTCACTCAATTTGTTATTCTTTCTGTTGATCATTTGGTTCTCTCGTTGTTTAATTGTCTAGTCAATTGTTCTCTCACTTCCCTTTTCTGTCATTCTGTCAATCCTTGCTTCAGTCATTCTATCAATTTTTTCTTCAGTCATTCTGTCAATTCTTCTTTCAATCATTCTTTCAATCCTTCCTTCAATCATTCTTTCAATCCTTCCTTCAATCATTCTTTCAATCCTTCTTTCAATCATTCTGTCCATCTTCTCTTCATAACGGTTCATTCCTTCTTCTTCTTCTTGCTCACTGCTGCTCATCTTTGTCTCTTTCGGTTTGCTTCTTTCTTTCTCTCCAACTCTAACCCATGGCGAAATCTGAACTTGAACAGGCGGAGCTTGCTCGGCGCCCCACAGACTCAGTGCCTCAAGATCAGATTCTGCAGGTTCTGCCAGTACAGTCTCTGGTTGTCTCACCGCCAACACCCATTCAAGCCAGTCCTGCATCTGCTTGAAGCAGCCCGTGTACAGGTTAAAGATCTCTACTCCTTCTCCCCGAGAGTGGACGTGTCCCCGAGAGCGGACGTGAACAACGCTTCCCGGCCTGTCTGCAGACCACGAAGGATTCAACACGACCCGACACCTGCCTCGAAAAACATTTGTCGCCCTGCCTGCTGCAAACAAGTTGTGCGCTGGTCTGAGACTCCCGTTTCCAAATCCTCATTGTTGCATTCCTTTGTACTGTTCAAAGCCGAGCTGAGTCTCGAGGTGTCTCTGCTCGAAGGCATATGGACTTCACAACATGATCTGCTCTACTAACTCTACTCAACTCCCTGAGCGATCCGTCTACACTGAAGATCATGTTGACGGTTCGAGCCCACACCTGGAAGAGCACCACCAAAAAGTTTGATAATGTGTATTCACAGTTCTAGGCTAGAGACGAGAGATTGTATGAAGGAGTCAGCTTTACATAGGAGTTGGTTTTTCCTACTTTAGAGATTCTGTCTGTTCTGTCTCACTTTGTACTTCTGTACTTTGATTGATCAGACTTTTCCTGTCTGATTCAATTAAATGCATGCATGTACTTTGATCGATCTGCATTTGAGACTTATCCAGTTGGGGACGTAATGCGCCTGGCTTGATTCTTTTCATTTCGCTCTGCATATGCGCGTTCTCCCATGCTTCGGTCAATCAGTCAGTCAGACGGCGGTGGGACACTGAGATATCAGACCCCACAGAGCCAAACTTCTCACAGAGATGGGTCAGTGTCTCGGGCTGTCGCCCCAAGCCTGCCTGTATCGCCTTGGGGGGCAGCTCAGCTCTGCTGAGATCAGCCGAGAGGCCTTGAGATCGCACGCACTCGCATAACACATTTTTTCATTTTTGGGGGGGGTATCTCTGTCCATCACAGTATCACCCGAATTCCAAAATATGCCCTTCAAGTAACTCGCATAGAGCCGCGATCGCATATACCTTAATTACTTCACACATGCGTGCCCCTCAAGTAACTCGCACGGAGTTGTAAGTACATGCTCGCGTGGTGCCGAAAAGCATACTTCGTACGCCTTGCCGTGGCCTCCACCCCATGCATGCATGCACCTGCACAAGACATGCCCAAGCCCCCGATGGTGTGCATCAATCAAATTTGCGGACCCCCTAAAGGGCCCCCCGAGGCACTCACCCAACTGGTTGGGTGTATCTCGTATCCGATGCCTCGCTTGACCTGGCGAACAGCGGCTGACGCACGCAGAGCCTGCTCACGCCGTATCATAGCCCGCAGCCCAAGCCGGACGGCCGCGGGCCGGTCCCAGCCCCGGGGGTGTAAAACGGCGGCGTGTCGACCGCGTTGTTCCGGGTGGTCTGCATGCATGTTGCGCAATGATGGACTGAAGCACCGAAATCGGATGAGTGCAATTGGCTTCAATGGCTTGAAGTCTCATCACTTCTGACCTTTCAACGATCGACGCCTCATCGTTCAAAATAATTTCGGACCCTTTGATACTTCCTCAAGTCCACTTTGCGCAAGCAGCTCGCTTACCGTGTTTAACCCCCTGTTGTCGATTCGATCAGAAAGTAGAGCAACATGTCCACTATGAAGGCTATTCGATTCCCCAAGTTCGCTCCTGATGAGAGCACTCTTGAGATTGCCGAGGTGCCCGTCCAGGCCCCCGCTGCCGGTGAAGTGACCGTCAAGATCAACTATGCCGCCCTGAACCCTGTGGACAACAAAGGTGTGCTTGGATCGGAGGGCTGTATAGTGACTGTACATTAACTGCTTGCAGTCTCCCGTCTCCGTGTCTCCCTACGACTGTCGCCGGCCTTGGCCTTGTATTTGCGTGACCTTGCCAAGCAGGCGTACCTGTAAGCGTTGGTGTTCCCTTCTTCAACGTTTCACCTCTCCATCTTGTTCCCTTCTTCTGTGTGTCTCCGTGCAGTTCTGGGAGGACACCTTGAGGGTGCAGGCTGGGCCCACCCCATTCCCTTCTACCCCGGATACGATTTCTCTGGGACAATCGAGACTGTCGGTGAGGGCGTGTCCGGCTTCGCAAAGGGGGAGAAGGTGTTTGCCGTGAACTGGGGAGAGGGCAAGCACGACGACTCCTCCAAGACCATCGGCTCTGCTTTTGCAGGTCAGTCACTCGTTACTTATCCATCCGGCTACCTGACTTCTCCCCCCCCCCTTGTTCAATCCCTGTTTTCATGCATCCTGCTAACACAAACTCTTTCTCTCCTCACGGCTTCCGCACAGAAAGAGCCGCCGACAGATTACCCCTGGATTAGACGGAAGCTGAGAGAAACCGTCTCCCTCCCTCCCCCCTCTTGTGTGCCCTCTGTCTGACTGACTGCAGAGTTCATCACCCTCCCTGCGAAGAAGGTCTCCAAGATCCCCGAAGGACTGAACATGAAGACCGCAGCAGCAGTCCCCCTCGCTGGCACCACTGCCTGGCAGGCTCTGGACAAGGGAGAGGTGAAGGAGGGCTCCAAGGTCCTCATTCTGGGGGCCGCAGGGGCAGTGGGGATGATCGCCGTGCAGGTGAGTGAATGAGTCAGTTGTCTCGGCTACATCTCGGCTTAACTATGTGCCTGGTTCCCTCCCTCAACGGCTCTTCGTAGCCTCTTTCTCTTCGCGACACGGACTTTCGGTCTCTGTTTCTCTCCCATTCCCTTTCTCTTTCTCGCAAGACAGAGAGGAGACTTGAGGAAAGTAAAGAAAGATGCATGGAGCAGGAAGAGGTCGAAAAGGGGCAGCAAGCAGTCGAAGAGGGAAGGAATGAATCAAGGAGCCGAAGACGGCAAAATTTGACTGAAGCAGGAAGCAAGATGTTGCATATGTGAACTCTCTCTGATATCTCGGTGTCTTTCGTCCCCTGATTCCCCCCCCCCCCCCNCCCCTGTATGCAGCTTGCCAAACTCAGAGGAGCCAAGGTGTTCACCACCTGCAGCTCCAGGACTCTGGAGTTCGTCTCTTCTCTCAAGGCTGCTGACACGATCATCAACTACACCGAGACGGACTGGTCTGCCGAGGGAGGCGAGAAAGATTTCGACGCAGTCATCGACACCATTGGCGAGGCTGATGTGTTCACAAAGGCCAAGAAGGTCCTCAAGTCCGACGGCGCCTTTGTGACCATTGCAAGCTTCGACGCTGGATTTGACCCCAAGGCCCACGCACCCCTTCGTTTTGCCTCTTTCATGTGCCTGAGCAACGACACCAAAGTGCAAGATGACCTGGCCGCTCTGATCGTTGCGGGGAAGCTCCAGGTGCCCCTGAACAAGGAGATGGACTTCAGCATGGAGAACGTGAAGGCTCTCTATCAGGTGCAGAGGGATGGAAAGTCGGTGGGAAAGAACTTGTTGGTCGTTGCCTCCGAGTAGGGAAGGGAACGGTGAGCTCCGGCTGACTTGACTATGGAAGGAACCGCTTGTCAATTGTTCTTGTAGATGCAGAGTATTGAGACAAACAGGGAGGGTGCAAGAGGTAGACCCCAGAATCTCTTGGTGACCCCTCTTGCATCCGAGGCTTTCGGAGGAGGAGAGAAAGAATCCGACCAGTTTTTGACCCTCGAGTGGACCAGGGAGGGCCGGAGGGTGTGTTGAATGTGGAATGTGACCAACGAAGATTGGGTGGGTGGGTGGGTGGGTGCATGAGTGGGTGGGTGACTTGTCGAGATCATGCATTTCAGATTTGAGCAAGAAGGCAGGCGGGAATGGGGCGTGAAGGAAAGGGGCGAGAAAGGGAAGGGTGAGAACCGATCCAATTTCGACCAGAGACAAATCGTTGTCAGCTGCATGGCTTTGGTCGTGAAATGGAAGGATGCATTCAATTAAGTGGATGTTCATGGGAGGCGGGAAGGAAAGAAACAAACGGAATCGAACAATGGAGACGAACTCTTTGCATGTCGGACGAATAATGTGCCTGAGAGCAAGAGAGAAACGGAAATGGCCAAAAGCGATGCATGGGTTTGGTGGGTTGAACGATGTTTGGTGAAAAGTGGTTTCAACAAGTGTCTAAGCTCGCACTGTATGCACTTTTGCTCCACACCATCGTTCTTTTCTTGTTGCTTTGTGAACAAATCATTTCAAAGGAACACGCTGTTGATTGAAGCTTCAAAAAGGGAAGCGTACTAGTACTAGTAGAGGGAAGCGTGCGTAGATGCGCATACTTGCATGCAGTGATTCGATTGTGCCGTGCACTGAATCTAGCACTGAATCCACAATTTTTCAAAGATATAAGAATAACAAATTACTAACAATCCAACCGAGCTCGAGCCTTCAACTGCATAACCCATTGATTCAATTTACCCTAATGGGGCCTAAGTCGAAAGTTTATCTCTATGTATGACGCTCTAGGTTGGCCAGAGTCTATACGGCTCACCGGCTTTAACCCCATACATCATATACTTGACGTAGCCAGTTAGTGGGCTTCAATTGATCATCAATCATAGATGTTTAGGCTAGCTAGCATTTAGCGTCTTGGGCTAGTCTTTAGAGTTCTAGTTAGAGTTATATAGGATAAAATATGACACTTAGGGGCAACCATGGCGGCAGCCATTCGCGGCAGATGCTGCGAGTCGATCGATCGTTTTCAGGCTTTGCCGTGGGTACGAAGAGAGTAGACAAATAACCAGGCAGTCCCACAATGGGCCCACATGGCTGCAGAAGGCTTCCAACTCCCAATACAGTAAGCTTCTTCGGCAACAGTCGGAGACGGCTTTGCGAACTTTTTGTCCCTCCAGTCTCTTAACGCAATTGAGGCACCTGGAGTTGCCAGGTGTTCCCTCACTCCAGAACAAGCAGCAGATGCGCTAAAAGGATAACCACAGAGCAAGCAGAAGAAGCAAAACACCCACAACGACCTCGGAGCTTCAACCGACTGAGGAAACGCCTGTGAGCTAAGCTCTCTATCCCACAGAGATCCAGAACTATGACAAACACGGCCATGCCCTAGGCCATGCCCGTGACTCCGCACACCTGAGGGTAGATGCCAGCCTTTCAAGTTTCCAAAGCTATAGCTAACCAGTTACCGTTACAGTTAGTCATCTAGCTAGACATATGCTATTACCATCGATCAGCCTCTATAAATAGCTACTACTACACACCTAGCGTTAAAGCATTTAGCGGCAATATGCGAGGCCGTTAATTTCAAATATCCGAATCAGTTTGGTTACTCTTGCTTACTATAAGTAACTAGCTCTAGAACTAGCTAGGTAACTAGATGTAAATTTATATATCATGGACAGAAAGTGTTAGAAACAAAATGAAATTAATGAATATACTAGTGAATATATATCTCAATCTATCGATTTTTTTTCTTTTAATGTAATAAACAACCCTTGTTTGGATGACAATGGCTGTTGCATATAAGTGTGGTATCAGTGTTGGAATTAACTTGCAAAGTGTTGCAATATGGCAAACAGTTATATAGGGAAAAAAAAATGAATTAATAATGTATATATATCTTAGTCTCCAGCGACTGGAATCGAACCTGGCTCAGGTCTTGGCTGAACCATGCTGATCGAGGTTTCATTGCTGCTAGCAGCGCGGGCAAAGCATCAAAGTGATGTCCAGAGGGGAAAAGGGCAGTGATTGGTGTGTGCCGAGCATTGCGGAGCTAGTCTATTTATCGTGATTCCAGAATCCACACCGATCACAGGGCATCACCATTCAAGCTCTTAAAGCCCTCAGCGTCCTTCGCAGCCCGGCATTGATGGAATGGATTATCCGTGCGAAAGTGAACGTCAAATGAACAACAAAAAAACGGAGAGACAGGCAGCGAAGGGAAGAGGAGAGCAAGAAGGCAAGCGCGGGGAATGGAAAAACAGAAGAAAAAAAAAGCACGGCGGAGATAGGGAGACTGGTCGAAGCCGAAGGCCACTTTGGACGATTCCGACCTGCACCTTTCTCCTTATCTTTTCAGTCTTCTCTTTTCTCTTTTGTTCCCGCGTCTTCTCTCTTGGTAACTGACTGTCTCTCGATCCACCCCTGTCGCTAAGCTTAATTGCGCGATTGACTACTGAAGTCCGATCAAAGGAATTTCGGTCGAAGACAAAACCTGGCGGCGGAAAAGGTACGAGACACAAATTTGGCAATCAAGCTTTGCACGAAACGAAAAGGCGAAAATGGAGACTGATATTTTGAAGTTTATTTCGATCTCTCCCTTCTCTTTCCTTCAGTCGGTCAATTCATCAATTCAGGCCATGCCTCGCCTCGATGATGAGTGTGTGTGTGTGTGTGATGTGAATGGGATCGAGTCCAGTCGGGTCCGATGGAGGAAAGAGATTCTGAGAGGAAAGCCCAATCGACCGACAGGAAGACAGTACAGCGAAGGGATGGATGAAGGATGAGGTAAAAAGGGAAGGAGATGCCGCACGAGCCTGCCTGCTTGCTCGCTTGCCTGGTCCAACCTTCTAGCTGCGGAAAGAAACCCTGACAGAGGGAGAGAGCAAGGCAGGAGGCGAGTGACTGCATGTCCCTCTGAGCTCAGCTCAGCTCAGCTCAGCTCAGGTCAGGTCAACGCCTTCATTCCCACCGTCTCTGCCCTCACAAAGAGACACCGCAACTACCTGCACGCAGGGGGGGTCAACGAGATTCTTTCTACCGCAAAAAGAATCAGAAGAATTACACTCCGAGAAGAGAAAGGGACGCACAGGAAGAACAGCCCGCATGCAGATCAACAAAACCACAAAGACCCCCGGCGGGGCGGGAGCTGGAAAAAGGAGCAGGGAAGCGAGGAAGAAGGAATATGCGGAGAGCAATGAGAGATGAGACTGCTGAAGCGGCACATGCCAAGAGGGACAGTGAGCCCTCGATCCTCACAGATCGAAGCTATTGGCTGGACAGAGATCCATTGGAAGGGAACTGTAAAGAGCAACAGTAACCAAAATGATCTGGCCCCTCAAGAAGGCAAGATTCATTCACTCTCACGCGCGCGCACACACAAACACACACACACATACACACAGAGATACAGAGAGAGAGAGAGAGAGAGAGAGAGAGAGAGAGACAGAGAGAGACAGAGAGAGAGAGAGACAGAGAGAGAGAGAGAGAGAGAGAGAGAGTCGACCTTTCTTTCCCACCCCTCTCACCGTTTTATTGGGCCGCCTGGACCAGTGTCGGGTCCCCTTTTCCGCCCTCCTTGTCTTTCCAAACGAAGAGAGACACCGTCATTCCGAGCTGTCCATGATCCCCCAAAATCAGATCTTTGTGGAAATAGAACCGCCGGGCCCACGACCAGACCACCACAACGTCCCCCACACATCCAGAGAGGTACGTCACATGGTTCGAATACATGTTCGCATCGGGGTTCTGCGGGTTCCACGAGACTATTGGCACGTCAACACTTGACCCAAGTGCTCCCGGTCCACGTGCTTGCAGCGCCGACGCACCCTGCAGCAACCCTGCATTCACGCGCATCAGCGCCCCCCCATTCTCGCATGCCTCCTCCAGGCCGTCCACAAACTCCTGAGGCGGGGGGTCCCCTTTTCTGCCATCGTGGACTTTCGACTCCTTATTTATGTACGCAATCGAGCAGGTCCACCCAACAGAACCTGCAAGGAGATCGCACATCCTGCAGGCAGACAGACAGATCGACATGGGTATGTGCAAGCAAAGATGTGCTTGAGAACAAAGGAACACAAATCGACCGAAGAACACCACGCGCCACAGTTGAAAGCGTATCTGCAAAAGATCTGGTTGAATAGGTGCGAGTGTAAAAACCAGAGAGCCAGAGCGGGGGAGGGAAGGAAGATAAGAGCCTGCCAACAATAAAAGAAATGAACGAACGAATGAAAGTGAAAGGATGAATCCACTGATGGAATGACAAAGGGAGGGAATGAGGACTGCACCAAAATCACAAAGGCAGGATTCTCATATGTAAGACTAGCTGTGTATGTGTGTGTGTGTAGGTCTATGTGTGCGTGCTTGGCACTTGCACAACATGTAGTTACAAAGCGTGTGCAAGCACACGTATCCAGATTATCCTACAGCCGTGGGTTGACAGAATAGACCGCAAAGGAGAGGTGCGGGTCGTACTTCGATCGGCATGAAGCATTGAGCACCGAAAGACAAGGATCGGCATGAAGCATTGAGCACCGAAAGACAAGGATCGGCATGAAGCATTGAGCACCGAGAGATAAGGATCGGCATGAAGCATTGAACACGGAAAGACAGAGATCGGCATGAAGCATTGAACACGGAAAGACAAAGAAACTCAGAACTTCAGTTGTCCATGTGCGTCCCTAGGTCTTTTCGACTTCTAAAAGACAGACAGACTCACGCCATCTGTTGTTGCCATCCGGATCCAAACAGCTGCTTGTTGATGGCCGTCTCTTCCTCCGTGCTCCATTTGGCCACCAGCACCCCCTGATACATTGGCCCTTCCTCGGGGCACTGCTGAAGCATGGAGAAACTCTCGCCCATAGTGTGCACCTGCACCATCAGAGAGGTCACCCACGCGTGCGCGAATGGCACTTGGCGCGGGCGGGGCTCTTTCAGCCACGCAAGAATGGCAGGGAGGTCAATGGGGACAGAGGGAAACACCTTCTGGATGTTGTCCAGGATCAGGTGGTTGACTGCCTCAGTGTCATCGCGAGGAATCAGACCCGGGAAAAGGTCATACACACCCTCACCACAATTCGACCCGTAGTGTGTTCTAGTCTGGTACCCTGTCCACACCAGACTCACAGCCATCTTCATGGCAAGTGCGGGGTTGACGTCCTCCACTGCGGCAAGGGTGGCCGTCGGGCCGCATGATCCGACGTCAGCCTGATTGTTTGACTGCGCAAGGATGGTGACCAGGATGTCACATACAGCATAGGCATTGCAGCCATTGCCGTCTATTAGCTCGGCAGAGGGAGGGATGCTGTCAAGGTGGACGTTCTTATAAGAGCTGCGGACACAGCTGGGTATAGGAAACTCCGCAGAGGCGTGGGGACCCCACCTAACCATAAACCACTTGGCAAACTTTGGGCCTTTCGGGAACTTCTCGGCTAGTTTGATGAAGGCTTCTTCTGTGGCAAAGACGGCTCTGCAGAGCATGTCTTTCTCGTTGTCAGGCACGTCGGTGCCACCGCACAATTCGAGAAAGCCGACATCGCCTAGCAATTCTCTCAACCCGCTCCCAGATGCCTCTCCATTTTTGATCAACTTCGGACAGATTTCGTATGAATCCAGCTTCACGAGATTTCGCTCGAGAAGCTCACCTCCGTAAATCCCCTCAAACACGTTATCAATGAGGTCAAACATCTCCTTCTCCTCCGCAGTCAACGGGACAGGTTCGCTGACAGAGGGAGGGCCTGACGGGGGCATAGTGGGGAAAAACATGTCGTCATCACCTCCACCCGGTGAGATGGTGGGTGACAGGGACGTGCCGTCAGACCCGGACCTCATTGTGTACTTGGGAGGGTAGTATCTGATGGTGAGCCCCCTGCCGAAAAGGAGGAGGAAGGGAGCGGGTGCGAGTGTTTTGATCCTCATCGTGGGCTCAGTCTGATGGCTCCGTGGGTTGTAGCAAGGCAACACAGTAGATCCTCGTGTTGGCTGCCAGTGGACAGGGATCACGTACAGACACACCTTCAGAAAGGAGAACGAGAGTGATTCTGTGTCTCATTGGCAAGACATCTATTGGCAAGACAAGAACTGGATCGACACAAATTAATTGTCACAGAATGGCGGCGCTTCAAATCGCTTCAATGGCCGGAGGAGACGGCGTATCCGGGAAGTGCCCCCCGCCTCGCTTTCCGGGGCCATCATCATATCGGACCCCAACGCATGCGCTCGATCACTGTTTGGGGCAGGTTCATATATGCCTTCGTATACGGTCTTCGTAATCAAGAAGACATAGCCAGTGTTTTCGCTGATTCTTGACCTTGGGGGGCATGTATAGATTAATATATAGTGTGCTTAAATCTTGCTGTAGAGCCTTCCAGGTTTGATCAGGGATGGTGGAGCCAGAGACGGACTCCGAAGTCTGCTCAGCCAAGAGAGCGGGTGAAGCAGAGGACAGGTTCTCAGGCGGGGAGGGGGAGGGAGAAGAGGAGGTCAAGAGTCCCTCTGCTGCCCAGACTGTGCCTTCGAGTGCTTTCGCCTCGACGACTGCAAGGGGGGCGCCGACAGAGCTCACCGCGCATCATGGAGCTGGTCCTCGAGAAGGACATGAGGAGGTTCTTGCAGTTGTGAGAAGGCGCCGCAATTTGTCCAAAAGATTAACGTTTCTCACAGTCGAACTGCTCCCCCAAAGTGACAATATGGATACAACCCCTGTTCCCTCATTTCAGTTTATGTGTCAAGGGTGGGAAGTTCCTCGAAATATTGCAAATGGGGTATCTGTGCGAGCAACAGGGCGGTGGGAGGCCGAGTCGTCCAAAGGGCTCCGTTTCCTGGTTGCACCGAACGGCGTCTCGGTACTGCACGAGGCAGTCGCGCTTCCCAGATCACTTGGCTGGAAGCAGGCCGCCGACCATGCAGCCTGGCGGGCGAGGTCTGCGAAAGTAATCTGCTCCTGCACTGACTTGGCGTGCAGTAAGTGGCACAGCGACCCCGTGCGTTGGGCGGAGAGGAAGCAGCTGCAGCGTGTCGAACGGCTTAGTAAGCAGAAGACAGCGCCCGTCAGTGTCGGCCAATCTCTATGCGAGGTTGGGTGTGTCGACGGTCATTCCGACGAATCTCCTGCTGCAAAGTCGAAGCATAATTTTATTTTCGCTTCGTGGATCCTCCAAACGTTTCCAGAATCCGTGTTGCAAGGCGGAGTTGCGGATATTGCGGGAGGGCGGGGACTCATCGCTTTGCAGTTGGCTCTTGAGCATCACCTTCGTGTCGTTCTCATCGAACCAAAGGAGCTCAAGTTAAACTCAACGCATCGGCGTCGAATCAAAAAGTTTTGGCGACAGTTGGGCACTTGCCCTGCAGCCACATCTGTGCCTTCAAGCGTTGACACGACTGGTGGTCGTGTGCACTGCCACGAAGAGCATCATCAGGGAAACTTGAAGCTCCCGCTGCTCCACTTGCGGGAAGAGTTTTTCGGTGTAGATTCGGCGGCTTCCACAGCCGTGCGGGAGGCTTTGGGAGGGTGCGAGCTGCTTATAGCGATGCATCCTGATTCAGCGACCGGGGCCGTGGTTGAAAGCGCCCTTGCTCTTCGGAAACCCTTTGCAGTGGTTCCTTGCTGTGTGTTCTCCTACATGTTTCCTGACAGACAGACGCCAAATGGGAAAACGGTTGCTACCTATGACGAGTTTTTGGATTATCTGGAAGCCCTGGGTAGTGGAATGGTCAAAAGGGCGCAGCTCCCGTTTGAAGGAAGAAATGTTGTACTTTATTGTATTGAATATGACGATAGACACACAAATGCCGTCACAGGTTGAACCACTCCGTCGATCTCCTGAGTGCCCCGCTCAATCTCGCTCAGGCTATCTACCCTCAAGAGGTTTTCCATCTGTTTCAATGAGGCTCTTAAAACTGACGGCTTTGGCGGCCTTCTGGCGGCCTTCGGCCGCCAAAGTGCCAGAATCGGTGGGCCTAACGGATAGACCACTGACCAGCCTCTTGGGGGTAAGGCTATCTCGTTCATCATCACTTAGCATTAGTCCTAGCATTAGTCATCTCTTCGAAAACGAGAAAGTCATGCTTTTTCATCAAAGCTGTTGGCTCCCTAACTGGCTTCTTAGTACTCCTTAGATTCAACTCCGTCAGATTTCCTCCTAGACTAAGAACGTAGTCTAGTTGGGGACTCACCATACCTTACCTCCTTAAGTCTGTCACTCAGAGTTCACTTCCAAGGACTCCATTCAAGCGATACAGACGGACGAAGACTGTACGGCATGCTTCTATTTATTTCTGTATTGCAAGTCTATTATTTCTTTCTCTGTATTGTCAGTCTATCACTTAATTCTCTTAGTGCACTTAATTAATGCCGGCCGGGCTTAGTATTGCGAAGTTAGTTTCCCAGTCCCAGTACTAGCAAGTTTGGCGGGTGATCAAGTCGCCGTACAAGC
>JAHBMJ010000282.1:27741-50943 GCA_018398765.1 Chromera velia | reverse complement strand
AGGGGGGGGCAGTGGCTTGACCATCAGAGGCATCGGCTGTGGAGACGGGGGGGGCATCTCGACTGTCTTCATCAGAGGAGGGGGGGGCATCGGGGGGGGTGCCATCAGCTTCATGGGGGGTGAGGGGGGCGGGGGAAGGGGCTTCTGGAAGATCATAGGAGGAGGGAGGGGTGCCATGACCGGAGGGGGTGCCACCTCCTTGACCATCATGGGGGGAGGAGGAGGAGGGGGCGGGGGGAGGGTCTTCATGAGAACCGGCTGAGGGGGCGGGAGGGCCCTGGTGACCTCCACGTCAATGTACTCAATGGGCCCCGGCACATGCCTAATCTTCTCGATCGTTTGGATGAGAACCTTAGGAACGTGCTTGATCTTCTCAATGGGCACCTGAAGAAAGGAAGGAAAGAATTCAGTGACAGAGGACGGCACAGGGGGATCAAATGAAAGGAACTACTTTAATCTTACCGGGACGGGGATGAGCAGATAGATAGATATGTAGGCTTTGTGCTTTTTCTCTCGTTTCTTTTGAAGATCCTCCTGGATGCAAAAAAGAAAAGTCGGGAAATGAAAAAGCGGAAACGAATCAAGTTCAAGTGGCAAGAAGACGTTCCTTCCTTGTTTTCTCTTTGGTTCGTAGATTTGTGGACAGATGGATGGACGGACGGACGGGAAATCTGACAGCGTCGAAGATGAACAAAAGCGCCGAAAGTCCTGTTGAGAATGAATCTGAAGACGAAGATTCAGAACAAGAAAAAAGAGGCAACTGACAGACAGACTGACCTCAATGACCTCCACCTTTGGGATCTCACGGATGACCTCCTGTTGTTGCACCACGTCCGTGTACTTCTCTCTAACCTGCATGCCTCATGGAGGAGAGGAGAGACAGACAGAATTAAGGAGAAATTTGAGCATGCAAGGTTTTTGTTTCCTTCCCCTTTTTCTGATTGAAGAATCAAGCATGTCCCTTCCGTTCCTTTCTTCCCTCCCTGCACTGCTGGCGTCTGTCTGGACGAATTCGAAGCCAGAGACCCACAGCAAAGCGACGTGGTGTCGGAGGAAAACATGGGAATGTGAGAAAAGAAAAATGAAGCCCAGAAACGGGCCCTCTCCTCGCTGCCTCCCTGCCGTCTTTCGTGCGTGAATGTGGGTACGATTGCAACATAAACAAGAACAGCGAAAGAGGAAAAGCAAACCAAGAAAGGCCAAAAGAGGGAAAGGACTCAAGATGGGCAAACAAGAGCACTCCCAACCGACCCCACCCCAAGACGACCAAGGAACGCACCTCCACGTGGGGCACTTCAACGATCTTTTCCTGCCACTGAACTTCGATTTTCGGGATCTCCACAATCTTCTCTTGGTATTCAATCTTCGGCACGTGCTTCTTCACCTGCATTCAGTCAGATCGCTTTCATTGAAGCCAATGAGTTCACATTCGAGTCAGTCAGAGAACCGCTGACGCACGCACACAGAAACGAGTCCACTCACCAACAAGCCTATGCAAGCGGAGGAAAGAGAGACGGCAGGTGGAAGAGCAGGAACAGAAAAAGAGGCGGGGTTCGGGACAAAAGGGCGCAGAAAGCCACCGGCAGACAGACAGGTAGACAACAAGAACAACCGCAGTTCTCAAAGTCCACCAATCGATGCGAGCGCACAAACAAAGAGAGACTGAAGAAAGAAAAAACGAAAGCGGGTGCAAACGAAGCGGAAGAAAAAGCCAAGAATGAAGAAAAAAAAATAGAAGAAGACATGCAGAGACTGACTGACCACGTGCACTTGCGGGACCTCGATGTACTTCTCCCTCACATGGACCTGAGGGACTTCTACAACCTTCTCCTGCCACTCGACCTCAATCTTCGGGATCTCTTTGATCACCTCCTGGACCTTCACTGTCGGCTGCACCTTCTCTCTCACGTGGATCTGAGGGTACTCGATCACACGGTCACGTCTCTGCAGGCAGGTAGGCAGGCACAAAAGGAAAGAACAAATGTGAAAAAAGACTCCAAGGAGAAGGCGTCTCCGTCCAGATGCGGACACACATATCCACACACACAAAAGTTCTTCCAGGATCTGGTGGGACCCGAGAACGTCCGCATTACAGGTGGGCAGCTTAAGAGAAGTGAGCGGAAACATTGGGGATGTCATGAGGCACCATGGAGAGGGGTGGTTGTCCTTCCTCCACCGATGCAAAGGCGGCCTTGTGATGGCTATTCAACGAGAGAAAGTCAGAAGGAAGAGGGAGGACAGGTAGGCGGTCCAAGTGCAGCTTGGTTGGGGCACGTAGAAGAAACAAATGATAGGGCACGTAGTAGACAGAAAGATGGGGAGAAGAGCGGTCCCTTTTCAGCTCTTCTCGGTCCTCTCCTTAAGTTGCTTCTTCACTGACCTGGATGGTTTTGTCGACAGGCACCCTGTAGACCTCGGTCTTCTCCTGCTGTGTCATGGAGAGAGGGGGTCCTGGAGGGGGGCTGGTAGCCATCATGGGAGGAGGGGGGAGGGGGGGACCCATGGGAAGGGATGCGTTGGTGGCTGCCAGCATTGGAGGCGGCATAGGCATAGGGCCTCCCGACATCGTGTGGAAGGGAACACCCGGTCCCACTGCAGTCAGAAGCAGTCGTAGATAGGTGTATATACATCTTGGGGAAGTGGAGGGAAGTGTGTGGAATAGATTTGAAGGGAGAGACTTGGTGTTTGGGGGATGTTGGGCAATGGAGAGAATTTCAATTGATGGAAGAAGAATTTGGGTCACGGCCCGTTGCTTGAAGAAACGAAGGTGGTGAAATGAAAATGGAGAAGCAGGTGTCCGGATCAAGACTGGAGGACCGAAAAGGGGCAATGGAGGCAGAAGGAAACAAGAGAGGGGACTGACTTGGGAAGCCCGCTGGAGGAGGCATCATTGGCAAGCCGAAAGCACCCTGAGGAGGGTTGAAGGAAGTAGTGCCAGGGGGAGGAGGTCCCTGCATTGGCGTTTCTGTAGGTTGCGGACTGGCCATCTTTTACTCTGGAAAAAAGACTGTTTCTCGGATCCAGAGGTTCACTTAGACTCTCTTACTTTGCTCTGCCAAGTTTCACTTTTCTCCTTGGACAGAGAGAAGGAGCAAACCTGGAAGGAGGGATGGACACGCAGCTGGCGAAACGGCTCTCTTCTCTTCTCTGAGAAAGGAAACTTCGCAGACCACCCCAGAGGTCACGAGTCAAAGAGTCTTTGCTCAGCACCTCTTACGCTTTAAATTGATCACAATGTCAATCCCTGCGGGGGTTCTTTGGAAAGAAGAGCTGACGGTCAGAAAGAGCAGAAGATATACGCACGTGTTCGATCCAACGTTCAGGAGAACAGAAATTTTAATTTTCGATCGCTGCATGTATATTTCCCTCTGAGGGCAGCTCACCTTATCACATGTGAGAGGCCCTGACAATCAACGAAAGCGCATCGTGTTAGAACCGCGTCGACTGCGCATGCATGGAAATCTGAAAGCCCTTAGATCCGCACTTTAGTCGAGGCACTCATCTAAAACGTGACTGCCCGCCAGGGAGTGTGTCACGAATCTGACGTACCGATAGACTCCGCGGCGAGTCCGTTACGGACCGCGCACGGCCGGGTCCGACCAAATTCGGGACCATGCAGAGCGCCTTCGATCGTGGCCCGGTGGGTTTAATTTTTGGAAGGGGGGGGGCAAAGCCTCACTGTCATAGTTCTGGTTAGCTCCGGTCGGACCAACTTCTGGAACTCTGCATATAGAGTACTTCACCTAGTTTGCAGAGTCAATGCACACTAATGTACACGTCTTCTCAATTGGTTGTATGTGGGTGTTTTGTATTGTTTTATAATGTTTGTTTCATCTCTTTATTCTGTACGAGTCTGTGGTTATCCTTTTTGAGAATGACTGCTTATTTTCGAGTAATTTGGAGTAGAAGATAGTGCACAAACGTTTAACATAGGACTTTGGGTGTCTCAAGTGTACCAAAAGACTAGGGAAAGTTCGGGGTAACAAAAGTTTGCAAAATAGTCTCCGGTCACCTATATACAGATATATACAGAACTCACTATGTTAGAACTTAGAAGCTAAAAACCTTCTACAACCATATGACACTAACTGTTCGATTGTTTGTCTTTTTTCTCTATAGCCAGATCAAAGCCGAGATGATGAGATACATTCAGTTTCCGTCTTTCACCCCCTATTCATGTACACATATTAAGACATATAGATGCTAATTCATGCAATTAAAATTAAGTTACTTCCCAGATTACTTCAAACTAGCTTCAAAAGTTCAAATTCATTCGAAAAGTGACCCTCAATCATCATCATCATCATCATCAGTCCTGTTCAACTTGAAAATTAATTTTTTTTCTGTAGTCAAAAGCCTCAGATATACCACTGTATATGTCACCGACGCGGCATTAAACTTAATTCAACTTACATACCATGTTAGATAATTTGACCGTGTTCATTAATCATCTTTCTGTTCAAAACGTAAAAAAGGATGCTAAAATGCCGCTTTAAATGCGTAAACTGGCGTATTAAAACTGATTCATATCTCGATTCGTGCTTGAGTGAGTTAACCGGGACTTGACCCCATTAACTCTACTGTAGCTCTACTGGCTGGATCGTTAGAATCGCCGCCTAGATCGCCGCTCAATGGTTTGAACCAGAAATTGCCTTGGTCTTTATTAAAATTTATTTATGCATGCAATCTAACAGATCCTCGCTTCTGAGTTTTCGTGGTTGAAGAAGAGCGTCCCAAAGAGCTCAAACCCGTTCACATGGAGGTATGGATCGTTTGTTTGAGCCGCGCTTCCACCCTCCTTCACAAGACGGAACATTTTGAACCTTTTTCCCTCCAGCTCCTTCAGCTTCTCTTCCCCCAAATCAAAGCGCGCGCTGCTGCCCCCCTCTGGCCCGATGCTCCTGTCATCCACGTGTCTCATCAGCAGCGTCCACTTTTCGTCTTTCTCCTCTCCGCTTTCGTCTCCCGTCTCTTCTGTCTTCAGAGAGTCAACGCCCTCCAACGCCTCCAGACGCCAGAACCGGGGGGCCCGTCTCTGCGAGGACCCGTGTCTCATCCAGTACCCGGTCGGGGCAATGCGCATGAAGGGCCCCAGGTCAATCGCAAAGAAGCAGCTGCTCCCCGACTGGAACACTCGTCGGGACTCTCTGAAGTTCAACAGGTTCACCTGCAGCAACTCAATCATGCATGCATCAGAGGAATGGGATCGATGCACATGTATGACTTGTTGGCCAGCAGATAGGCAAGACAGCTAGACACAAACAAACATTCAAGTTCGCAGCGTGGAGGACACGGAGCAGTCTGATCGAGGTCGCCATACAGCGGGTAAGTTGTTCAGCACAGATCGAAGGACACTTGCATCTGCCGTTTCTTCCAGAGGATCAGCTTAGATTCACCTATCCATCATTGGCCTGATATCGAAACAGAATGGCTGTACGGCTTGGCAGTTTTTCAATCCTGGAAAGCAGTTTTTCATCACATTCGGCCATCTACTCCATTTGGCATTCAAAAATGTGATGTATATCGGCCCCCCGGTTTTGCATCCACCCCATACCCGCATCCACTTACTTACCACCGGGTTGTTCCATCTGTACTCCCCTCCATCCTGCGACACCCCCGTCCATGGGCACAGCGTCCACTCCTTCAGCTCCCTTCCAGAGGCGATGCTCACCAAGGAGGAGACCGTGCGGAGCTGCCAGGGCTGTGCGTCGAACTTGGTGCCGATCTTGTAGAAACACCCCCCGCCTCCGTTGGAGCCCTTCATCACGTTCGCGTTCATCTGACGCCAATCAACACCCTCGCCCTGCCCGTCTACCTGAGTGGACGTTTCCTCAACAGCGTCCATCTCCTCCTCGCCATCGCAACGAACACCAAGGTTCAGGGCCTCTCGAAGGTGTCGGAGGTGGGCCCGACAGAGGACGCGCAGATGTGTGAGCTCAAATGGGTCCAGGAAAGGAAGGACGCTATAAATGAAGACGTTCTCTTCCTGCATGCACAGGAGAGACTCCGGATTTTTCTCTTCTTCCTCTTCCTTCTGATCCTCTTCCCCATGTGGTTCCTTCTCGGCTACTTCCACAGACTCCGTGGGGTCGCCTGCGTTCCTCTCTGCTTCTTCAGTCATCAGTGTGGCTGCGTCCATTGCAGACGTACCGTCAGATGAATCTACGTCAATTGATCTAGCTATGTATTCACGCACGTGAACAACAGTTGGAGCACAACATATACAGAGGACTTGAGGCTTTTTGCACTGCTCGTCCTCGTCAGAATTCCATGAGGAATCTTCTCTTCGATCTCGATCGTAGATCACTGAATTAGCTGTACTCAGCCATACATGATCTGCTGAAGAGTGGCACATATATATTACCGTTTACGCGTCCGCACGTACGTGTTTCTGCGTGCATGCATATGCATGGATGCACGGTCAATTGTTGTGGGATCCGATCCGAATATTCGGGTCTAGCTCAAAGCATGCGCAGGGATGCATGCCGGGGCCCGAGCGACGCGCCATGCAACTTTCGCTTCTCTCTTGAGCTCTGTCATTCTTCAGTTGTGATCGATTCTTCGGTGAAGTGGAACATACAGTTAAACTAGTCTAAAAAACACGAAGACACATGATCATTATGCATGTATGCAAACTACAATTCAAAATGNCAAAAAAAAAAGTACGGATCTTTTGATGCCCTGGTTAACCCTACTAGTGATAGTATCTGCACACTCACATTTCGGAGATTCGGCCCGGGAACGTACGTACCTAGCTCCTTGAATATATGAACATTTCCGTATATATGTGAGCAGGTATAGTTAGTTAGTTAGTTAGTTAAAGGATGTCTAATCCCAGTTGGAGCGCTAAGCTCCCAGGCAGCACAGCATCAGCAGATATCAGCAGGTTGAATATCTCTTTTACTGCATAGCATGTCATACTATGTCATACAATATGAGGTTCCACAATAATAATTTCACTATATTCCACAAACACCTATATACATCTTAATACACTGTACTATACCCTACTATACCCTACAAAATTAGATTTTTAGTCTAATTTTTAGTGTAAATCTAATTTAAAAAACAAGTTTTTTTGCGAGCATTTGCGAAAATCAAATGTTAGATCAAATGTGTTCATCTTCAAACGATCTCGGAGGTACTTAAAATCCAACTACTACCCAAACCTAGACCCAAGCTACATAGTAGAGTGCAACTCAGAAAGATTCAAGATTTTCAAAAATATCAGATATCTTAAAAATTCACATAAATTTTTGTATGATTATTTTCATATATTTTCTTAAAATAGACTATATGTAAACATACTGCAGCTAGAATTTTATAAAATTCTACTATTGAGTTCATATTTGTAAGCTATAAAAAATATAATGATTAAAAAAAAAAATGTAATGATCGTTTTTTTGAAAAAACTTTCTTATGACCTCTAATAATTAATAATCATTGAACTACATACGCCTGGACATACGCACTATCATAGTGGACTTTAAACTTTTGCTCTAGTTTTAGCTTAGGCTCTGCACTCCATAACTAAAAAAAGAAAAAAAAAAGAAAATTTCCGATCTTTTTCTTCTTTTTTTATAATCCCTCTTCAGGTTTCGGACACAGAGCTGCTGTCAGTGGCAGCCTTTCTGCTGAGAGCCCCAAAGAAATGAGGTTTTACCGGAAATAACAACGGGCAGGGGATGTGAAGAGGGTGAGTGGGGAAGGAATGGGCAGGGAACTGAGAAAGGTATACATACTTTTTCTTTTGAATATTCTCTTTCGTTTTGTTGTGCTTTTATGGAAAAAAGTTTAGGAAGGGTGGCTGGTAAAGTGGATAGAAGAGGGGAAAAACATCTGACGGAAGAAGACCAGAGAATTACGTTGATAGAAGAAATGAAGGCACTGTTATCCCTTAGATGGTTGCTCCTCCAATTTTAAAAGAAAGAGATAGACGTCAAGTGCCCGTATTGTCCTAAAAATGTGAACTCCTGCGATTACAGGCTGCGCCTCGTCGTCATTTCACCATTCAGGGCGGGTGCGAAGAAGATTTGGGAATAAAAAGGAAAACAAAGAGAAATAGAGACAAAGGGGGCGGGCAGCAGGTGCAGGGAACTCTTCAAGGCCGCAAAAAAAAAAAAGTACAGGCAGCAGCGGATGATGCGTTCACGTTGATGGCGCAGTGGTGGGTGAATATGGACTCGAGCAAGAGAGCATTTGATGTAAAGAGAACGGCAGAGGCAGTTAAAGAGTGTGGGGCAAAAGTGAATCTGTGGAAGACATACGAGGAGATAGACATTGTGTATATGTTGTTTTCACCATTCAAAAAAGGAAAATACATAGGGTGAACTATAGCAACAAGGAGAGTAAGATGGGAGCAAAATGTAGGGTGTGCAGTGAGAGCGAAGAAAAGTCGAACAGAAGCGGAGAGAAGAAGCGCAGTGTTAACACTCTATGAAGAGATGAATGAGGATACAGTAGCAGAGTTTACGATGTGGCCTCTCTGTGTGGTGAGGGATCGAGAGGGAAATCCCAACCGCCGATTGCTGTTTACTGTGGAGATGCATAGCATCAACTGTCTTCGACCTCCTCTGAATATGAAGGGGGTGAGGGAAAGGAAGGGAAATGGAAGGGGTTTTTCCAAACCGTCACTTTCTATTACTTTTTTTCAACATCTGTTTGAATGTTTAGAAAGAGAAGAACAGGCGGAGACGAGAGACGTATTTTTGTATCTGTGTGATGCATTGAATGCGGGGAAGGGCAGGACAGGGATCGGGGGGTACTTGTATTGAATTTGGCATCATGCAGCCCTAGCGAGAAGACCGAAGACGGGATCACAACTGAAAAGACTTGAGCTGACAAAAGAAGACCTGACTTCCATCGTCTCGCGTTTTTTCATGTCAGCATCAGAGACATTCTTCGGGGGGATTTTTTGGGGAAATGTGGGACGGCTCTGCCGAGAGAAAGGATGGGCACTCTCAGAAATTCAGCAGCAAGCAGGGGAAGCAGAATTTCATGTCCCTTTGAGTGCATTTCAGAGTGTGAAACAGGTAGTACAGAAAGGCGTGAAAGAGATGGTGAATGAGGCAGAAGGAAAGGAAAGAAAGTTGCTTATCCGACTCAGACCTACACGAGCAGTCACATTGAAGAGCATATTGATAAATGAGAAGAAGTGGGTGGAGAGAGAAGACATCTTGCAACCAGAGAAGCTCCCATACAAGTGTGCGCATCTGCATGCAAAATATGGATTCAACTTGACTGAGGGGTATGTTGTAGACTCATGGTCAAGGGCTGAGAGAGTGCAAAAGATGTGTAAGATGGAAGTAAACTGGAATGCAAATTCTCGATTCAGATCTTCAGCCACAAGGGTGGCCCAAGAGGTAGTCAGTGCAGTGAGGTTGGTTACAAACAGACACAGGAAGTTGAAAGGGACAAAAGAAGGAATGGCAGAAGAATGGGCAGCAAGATACGAAAAGAAACTAGAAGAACGACTGCAAAAGGACGCTTTATTCTCTGATGAAGCATTTGTGAATCCCCCGTCAGGAAAACTCATTGCAGAGTTAAGGAGATCATGCGTGATCTCACCGGATCTCACAGGTAGACAGAAGTACAGGCGATGTCTCCTTTGTCTGCCCTCAAGTGTATGGTCAAGCAGTGCGTCAGCTCTTTGTCGATCTGCCCGATTATGTATGTCTGTCCGAAGAAGAGGTGCATGAAGTGATGCATCGCCTTTTTGATCCTTCTCACCCGAAATTTATTTATGCGCTGCAAGGGGAAAAGAAAGGACAGGGAGAAGAGAGAAACAGGAAAAAAGAAAAAGAAAGAGACGTGCAGGGAACTGAAGAAAGGAAAAACAAGGGATGGCAGAACAAACGGAAGACAAAGAGACATGTGTTTGGACTGGGAATTGTATGGCTGAAATGGAAAACGTTTACAAATGGACAGCCCGCTTTGCTGGCAGAGTTGAAGTGGTGACCACTTGTTTTGTATGTGCAAGACGGATGGAAGAAAGTGTATTCAAAGGTGTGCAAGATGTTGAATGCGCTCCTTCTGCCCAAAGGCTTGAGTCCTCATGCAGCGTTGTTTTCCCCATTTGAATTCATGAAAGCAGTGGTAAAATTTAACTCGCGCACGTCTGTTTTGCCATGCGTATCCGTCTGGTCTCACCGCGCTGCCTTTTTCCCTGATATGCCAGAGTCTTCAAAAGTCACATACACAGTGAAAGACATCAAAAAATTTTATCCCTCTGTCCCCCGTGCACTTATCACTCACCTTCTTGATTCAGCGTGTAGAGAGTTACGTTCAGAGAAAAGAGGGCGGTTTCTGGTTATACCGAAAGTGGGAGGCAAAGTGGTGGCTCAGAGATCCTTCCGGTCTCATGCTGCAGGCAGGGATAGGAGAAGATGGACTCAGGTGGGACACCGAAAAGTACAGGCCTATGTGTCTACGCATAGAAACTTTTTGAATGCTGATGCATTTTTATTTGATGATGTATTGCGTGTGGTGCTGCAAGACTTTGATACATGTGTGGTGAGGGTGGGTCTAGGGGTGGGTGGGGCATTCATGTGGCAGAGAGAAGGATTTGCGCAGGGATCACCTCTCTCTCCAGCGCTTGCAAACCTGACAGCAGGGCTGAAAGAAAGAGAGTGGGCGATCAAGCAAAACAGGGTGGAAATGAATGACGGCGCTCGTCTCATTCACAGATGGATGGACGATCGTATTATTGTGACGCGACTGGCATGCACGCAGGAGAGAGACCCACTGTGTGTTGTATTATAAAAGAGGGACTTTTATGCAAAGGAATGCATACTAGAAAAGCAAAGGACCGAAAACTTTTTGCAGTTTGAACTGTAAGTATGTGGGTGTGGCCTGCGGCTGTGGTTACTACCAAAGGATCCAAACGGAATGAGAGGGAAACAAAACAACAGGAGTGAGGAAAGCGCTCACCTGAGTGTTCCTCATTTCGCTCATGCTTCGACCGCTCAACCGCATTCCCGCTCTCATGCAATCCTGAAAGGTCACTTGCAATGGGCGTTCTTGTTTTCACTATGTCTAGATGTAGAGTTTGGGACGGTGCGACAGGCACTTTTCAGGGAACTTGAAGCTGTAGGTTTCCGTAGAAAGGAGATCGAGCGGTGCTGGAATGAATTGAAGATGCAAGTCGGTATGTAGCAATCCATGTCTCACTGGATCCATACTGTTGTTGCGTTTTGTATGTTTGCTTTGATTTGTTTTGCTTTGAATTCATTTCTTTCTTTGCATGCGATTCATTTTGGATGAATATAGATGCATGAGTGATCCTACAAGCATCTGTCTACTATATACGGGGGGAGCGGCGACCTCGCAGACAGGCAGTGGAGGGGTGTTTCAGTTGAGCAGGATCGATTGCAGCAATGCAGGCCCCTAGAGACGATGGTGACTGGGCTTAGGGGCCTAGCATTTACATCTAACAAAAACGACCACAAAGTAAAATATATATTTGCGAAAAAAAAAAATATATAGATGTGTGCATTCATGAAGGTAAGGAGGCAGTGGGCAGTGTTGCAGTACAGTGTTGCGGTTATATAAAAGGCCGGCATCTATGGGTCGGCGACTATTACAATAGTTAGAATAATGAACTATTTTCCGATAGTCGCTTCATTTTTAACTATAAATTAAATAGTAAGAATAGTTAACTATTTCAACTATTTTTTCTAGTTATAGTTTACTATTTTGACTATAAAATATAGAGGTATAGCTATAGTTGCTATAGTCAACTATTTGTTGATGAACCGACTCATAGGCCATGGCATGTCTCATTGGCATTAAAAGGTCTCGTAAAATTAATCACCTTGCGTCTCCTGATTTCAGTTGGCGTGGCCCGATCAATTGATAATAGGTCGCCCTTTAGCCGTTTCATCAGCCATGGCGAAGCAGCACCTCTTGTCTTTTACTGACCAAATGCTTTTTCATACAAACTCCAGCGGTGTGAAGGAGTAAAAACTACAGCTGTCTAGCTTTCTAGCTTATCAACCAAACAACAGTGTTGCAACATATAGTTTTCATGCAACATCCTGTGCAACACTCCTGTTGACTGTCTTGATAAATAAAAAAAAAATCTATAAAAAAAAAAGTTAAAATATTTTTTCCGATCTTTTATTTTTTTTTATGTAGTGCAGAGCCTAGGCTTTAGCTAGCCTAAGCTAGGACTAGAGCTAGGACTCCCGGGCTAGCTAGTGAGTCACTTCCCCAAACCTAACTGTAGTATACGCAGAAGTATATACTTCCTTATAGTACCCAGTAGATTTCATATTGAAAGATTGAAGTCTAGATTGTTGTTTAAGCATTCTCGCGTCTTTAAAAAATTACGTCAAGTCCTGTAAGTCCTCTTACAAGTTTGGAACTCCACAATCAATCACACTTTGGAAGAAAGCTGCTGCGAGGAAGGACCTTGAGGTTGAGACTGCTCTACCGATGAACCTGCTCTCTTCCCGACTGCCATGAAAAAAGGATTCCGGATTTCAGCCTTCTTGTACCTCATGGGAGAATCCCATCGCACCTCTCCCTCTTCCGACACCTGCAAAGAAATGGATGTGCAACCAGGTGTTTGTCACAGAAGAAGAGACAGTGGCTCGATCTTTCATTCAGGTAGTCACGGCAATGTAATCTGCATTTCTTCCCCCCCCCCTCCCCCCTTCCCCCCTCCCTCAAATTCAGAAAGGAAAAGGCGAAAGGAACGAACGCTAGGAAACCACTTTAAGATAGAAGACGGATCCTTGCCCACTGTCCTCCCTGTCTCCCTCTTTCGTTTGCTTCCTAAGTTACCGTTTGCCTGTCTGTTCATCAAGCTTCGTCCAGCTTGAAAGCGGGAATCCTTCTGCAGCGACAAAGCTGACCGACCTGAAAGATCTCCCCCCCTGCCTCTTTCAAAATTGCATGGGCAGCACAAGTGTCCCACTCAGCTGCACAACAGGGACGGAAGTTGAGGTGAAAAAAGAAGTGCGTGGCTTGCTCAAGCAAGGGCAGAGTCGATCAGCGTCACCACATTGATCGAGACGTATCCATCCATCCAACCATCCATCCATCCATCCATCCATCCATCGATCAGACTAACGGACTCAGGAACCAACGAGCAGACAAGACCGAGAGACATGAGCCGAGAGGTAGCCGCTGAAAAGATCGACGCTTTCGAGAAACACTTCAACCGTCTTGGCAGGCTAGCTATCGGGCTGACAGGTGGGTGCCAAGCGTGGATAGATCTGGGCAGCCCCTTCTGCGAGGAGAAGAATCTTTAGAGAGGACCTGCAGAACGAATTGGAAGCAGATGAGCAGAAAACGATCCTCAAAAAAAGAAGGGCAAAATCTTCAAATGAAAAGCCTTTGAGTAGACAGACAGCCAGAAATAGAGGGGAGGAAGATAGTGGAAAAGAAGAGTGAGAGCATCTGACAAACAATGAACTAAAACAAGAGGGCCAGCATGATTCAAACAGATGGCCAGTGAGAACACAGACAGCGAGGAAGAGAGGAAAGGAAGTCACTTTAGAATAAACTTGGGAGCCTCTTGGATGGAGAGTCATGAAGACCAAATACAAATACAGAAGGACAGAAAGAAAGGGGGTGTAGGAGAGAGGAATGGCTTAAAAGAGGAAGGGATGAGATGAGGGAGGATGAAAGAACGAAAGCAAGCAAAAAAGAAACAAAAGGCCAAGGACAGACCAGAACACACAAAATGAAGCCTACCCAAGGCTAACAGTCTTGCAGTTTTTGTACTTGTCCAAGAACTTTTTTGTTGCCTCGTTCATATGACTCCTCGAGGCAACCACCACCAGACCTTCCTCCTCCTCGTCAAAAGATGACGCACGCACTCGCACACCCACTTCATCTTCTCCAGACTTGACCCCCCCTTCCTCTGTCTTCACGGCTCCGCTCGGTGTGTCTCCACTCAGACCTGCATGGGTGAGAAGGGAAGAAAAGGGAAGGATGACATTCTTGCAGCAAATGGGGGATATCTCGACAGAAACAGACGAAGACACAGAGAAACAGAAAGGACAAAAGACAAACTGACAAAGAAAAGAAAGATAAACGCAAAGGGGCCTGACGCGCCGTGCAAAAAAAAGGCTGTGTGCTTCCTCCTTGCCCCCCTCTCTCTTTCCCAAATCTCAACTCACAATTCAAAAGTTTGGGGTCTCTCCTGCTCCCCCCCTTCCCTGCTCACCTTCTCGCATTCCAGCAGCATCTTCCAGAGGCTCCCCCACCCTAAACGCCCCCTTTCCTTCCAGACCCACGAATGCCCGACCGAGAGCAGGAACAGTCACGACGCCCAGGACAGGAACGGCGTCACCGAGCACACCACGGGAGGAGGTGCAAAGAGCGATGTTCACAGTGAACTGCCCGTTCCCTGCAAAGACATTCATGTTCAATCCCCCCACATGCATCACTTAAAAGGTGTTCTCTGCCTTCCAAAAACAACGAAACCTCTTGAAGGCCTCCAAACCGACAGCTCGGTTTTTGTGTGGACCTTCAGGCGGCATCTGTACTGCGGTTCTCCAGACAAGAAATTAAGTGAATTAAATGCGACAGTCAGACCAAAGCTGGACGAAATAGAAGCAGGTACTGAAAGGCCAAGGGGCAAGGAAATCAGATAGAAGTCAAGAGGGGTATCAGAGACTGTCCATCTGCAGGAGCCGAAAGAAAGGACAATGCATGCAGAGACAGATCAGAAGAAGTACCCATTGGAGGGAGACGATCGTATGCCCACTCTCTGACTCACACGTTTGTTCACTCTCCCCGCAGCTGAGCTCGCTCTCACTTACTCACTCATTCACTCGCTTACTCACTCACTCACTTATTAACCCAGATGCTCCCGCATTCACTGACAGACAGACTGACTGACGATTGATGAACTCCTTTGTGCCTGCAGAGAGAGAGAAGTAGGACAGGCAGGCAGGCAGACATAGAGGTAGACAAGCCGACAGACAGACAATCAGACAGACTATATCGTCTTTTCTTTCCTTCTTCTCTTTCTTCATTCTCTTCTGTCTTTTTCTTTCTTCTTTTGGCGCGCTCTCTCAGTGGAAGGGTACCAGAGCTCCAGGCCTTCAGACAGACAATCAGACAGACAGACAGACAGAAAGAGATAGGCGCATAGGGACAGATTGGTGCGACTGTAGAGAGAAAACGTGCACGTGGGGGAAAGCCGAAAGGAAAGGAAAGAAGCGCCCTAGCCTTTTGCCCAAGCATCCATTCAGCGCTGCTTCATAGGAATGCGTCCTCTTTCTGTATGTCTCTCGGCCCAATTCGTCTATCCCTTTTTTTTCTCACATGCACGCACGGCAACTTACCTGACAACTAGTTCTTCCCGTCGACCAGAAAAGCAAGAAAGGAAAAGAACAAAAGGCGTTTTGGTCATTAGGTGGAAGATGTGTGGGAGAGGCACCAACTCCTCGATCGACGCCAAAAAAGAGGAGAAACGCGAGGTTCAACAATCACATCTCTCTCTTTCTTTCCGTCTTCCTCGATCCAGCAGTGCGGCTGAACATTCCATCCATCCATCCATCCATCCATCCATCCGTCCGTCCGTCCGTCCATCCATCCATCCGTCCGTCCATCCATCCATCCATTCATCCATCCATCCATCCATCCATCCATCCATCCATCCATCCATCCATCCATCCACGCAGCCGCCCCTCTGAACCGCCTCCTGCTGTGTTCTGTTGTGCTGACCGTCGAGAGGGTCTACCACGAAGAAGTGGCTGTACTGCTTTTTCTCTTCCACTGGCGCTTTGGCCCCCTCCTCTGATATCACAGGGATGGAGGGGTAGGCCTTCTGCAGGCCCTCCACTATGATGGCGTCTGCCCTCTGGTCTGCTATCGTGAGAGGGGACTCATCCTCCTTTACCTGCACGTTCCATTTGCCCGTCTCCTTCGAGTACACCTCCATGATGGCGTCTCCTGCCCGTCTCGCAATGTCCAGAAGCTTCAACACGCTCACGCGCTCACTCCCGCACTGCCGCTCGGGGAGAGCATCCCGCAGCTGCACACGCTCCTCTGCTTCCATCTGCCCACCCCACTGTTGCCCTGCCGCGAATGCAGACAAGAGACGTCTGTTGGCTGCTCCGTAGCACTGCAAGAGACCTCCAGCGGAGACGGGGTGAAGAGGACCCGGCCCCGTCCGAAAGGCGAGGGAAAAGGGGACACCACACAACGCACTGAGGAAACGCATGCACAGCGGTACGCCTGTCCTCAAGTAGACGGTACAGCACAGAGGCAGACAGAAGGTTCCGGGCTGCAGGTGAAAGAAGTGATCCTGCGGGCAGACACAGAGTCAAAAGCCGAAATTCGTGTGAAACTCAGACAAATTAAGACTGCAGATGTTGAGGCGGAACAAACGGTCAAAACTCTTGAGATGTCAGTCGATCGTTCTATGCCATTGTACCACGGCCTACCTGGCTAGTACCCACCCGTCTACAGCGTCCGGTCATGCAGAGTACTTTGCAGACGGCATGCAGACGGGCCTGAGACGGCAATGATGGAGACGGCATTACGACGGCAATGGTCGATCGGCAACACCGCGCGCAACACGAGATGCGCCGAGCGCCTCGGCCCCTGGCCGCATGGGCGGGGTGTACAAATTAAGTGGCGGGGCCCCCCGCCGCCCCACGGGCCGAGCCCCACGCCCAACACGGTTAGCCGGGCCACTAGCGCGCGTACGGATCCGCAAATGCAATAAAGGGCAAGATTCAACGGACAGACTAGGTCAGACTGCATGCATGAGGCCGGCTGAAAAAACTTAGGAAAGAACTGATGACGAAGAATTATGAAGAATACTGACATTGATGAAAGATTTTTTTTCGGAAGAACAGGATAAAGTAGCTAAAGATGCTGAATCAAACTACACAGGTTCGCACACAGTCTAACAGAATCACATATTAATATATCGATCATAAGCGACGAAAGTCTTTTTCCTTTTTTTTTTGACTTTTTTTTTTTGTTTACATTCGTTTCGTTTAATTCGTTTCTAGATTCGTTTTCGGTAGTTTTCGGAACTTCATACAATTAATCAACATTATGAACATGAAAAAAAACTTCAATACTTCATAAAACTTCGATTTAAATCAATCAATTAAATTAATATTAATAAATTCTAACCGTTTTAAAATGAACAGAAAGTTTGCTTAGAGTAGCTTAGAGTTGTGCTCAGAAATAAAAACAGAATATTTCGATGATTTCATTATGTAAACAATCGTCCAAAATTTGAAGTTAGAAGCCGTAAAGCGTGCAGCCACTAGAAGACATCATGTTTTTGATGAATTGAAAAAAGCGACATGTGGGCAGGCTGTCACAGGCATATGAAGGCAAACAAGCAAAGACCGAAACTTTTAAAAAGTCGATCGATCAAGAAAGGTAGACTGCATGCCGGCAAGCAGGCACGCCAACCGAATGCTCAGCAATCAGGAGGAGAGAAATGAAGTCATGCAGAAGCAGTAAAGAGAGAAAGAAAGCTAATTAGCGCGGCTGTAAAGAGCATGAGAAGCGCTTTTTCGATCTTTTGTTTCTCTGTGGCCGTGTGCAGCCAACAGGTCGAAATCTGATCATGCAGCCTATTCGTTTGTGAATTAAACCGGCCAGAATTAAGTGCACGACAGAAGCTTTCACCAAAGCTGGTCAAGCAAACCATCACAACACCAGACACAGAACCCGTAAACCCAACCTTGTCAAAGTCCAATTATCCGCCCGCCAAACAAACAAGCCACAAGGAGCAGCTACACGCCACCCATGTGCAGGTATCTGTACTTTCTTTCCTTTCCTCTTCTGCCGCTCCCGTTCCTGCAGTTCCCTCCAAGACCACGCGACCGTTCCCCAACGCCTGAATTGTGTCTCCGTTTTGCCTGACACTCCCGTACCCTCCCATCCTGTCACGCTCGTGATGCATCTAGTGATTTGATCAACAAACAAACAAGGAACCCTTTTCTTCCTTTCGTCCGAGTGTGTAGGAGAGAAAAGTCATTTAACAGAGACAGATTGTAGATACGAAGAAGAGCACGGCGAGATGCGATTATGAGGGCAGATAGAATCACGGAGAAGAGAGAGGAGTGAAAGGAAGAGAAAGCTTTTTCATGGTCTGTCTGTCTGTCTGTCTGTCTGTCCGTCCGTCCGTCTATCTCTCTAAGAAACGAAGCAAAAAAGTAAAGTAAAGAAAAGACAATTTAGTCTGTCTGTCTGTGTAAACGGATTCCTTCCTTCCTTCCTTTCTGTCGATCTATTTACCTATCTACTTGTCTGTCTGTCTTTCTAACTTGTCTCTCTGTCATCAGCCTTGTCTTGCTGTCTTTCTATCGATCTGTCTGTCTTTGTGTCTGCCTCTCTGGTCTGTCTGCCTGTCTGTCTGCCTGCGTGTGTCCTTCTCTCCTTTCCCTCTTTCGTCCTCATTAAATCTCCTCTCTGTTTCGAGACGAGACCGACGAATGTTCGACCCCTCTTCTCTTCTCCTCTCACACACAGATAAGTCAAGGACGCTGTTTGCCTCTCTCTCACACAAGAAAGACCAGACCCTCTGTTTTCTTCTCTTCTTTCTTTTTTTCAAACAGACACAGAAAGGAAGATCGGGGGGCATTATCCTTCACCTCTCCTGTTCTTTCACACAAAATCCACGACAGACGACACACAGGACATAAGGGGGAACCAATAATTCCCTTCAATTAAATCAAAGAAAAGCAACACAAAAAAAGTTCAAAAACCACTTGCGCCAATCGCGCAGTCACGAAGCCCGCTCTTCTTTTCTGCTCTCCATGTCTTATTTGCCCCTTCTTGAACAACGACACGCCACACACAGACTTTCACATTCTCATTTAGACATGAACTTATTTTCTGCTTCATGCATGCATTCATTCATTCACGCTCGCTCATTCATTCATTCATGGTGACGACTTCAGCAAAGCAGGGTTGTTCAACTCATCCGTCGTCTTCAGCTCGCCCAGAATTTCCTCAGTCGCCCTGATGGGCCGCCGAGCGCAATCGTCCGCTCTCTGCAGGAGACAGGAAAGAGACAGGAAACACACACAACACATCCATACGAAAATCTAGAACAAGAAGAGGGGGGCGTTCAAGCTGCGTGTTTGACTCTTCGTTCTCCGCTCTACCCAGAGTTTTTCACAGCAGCCAGAAGATGACGGATGCATGTGATGTGGGTGGGGAGACACAGAGACAGGCAGAGAAACTGCATGTGATACTCATCTCTCTTGTGTCCACACATACTGAGACAGAGATAGACATCGACATTGCAAACTCGAGGGCCAAATCCCCCACTTAGCAAGATGGTTCAGCAAAAAGCAACCCCTGCGCAGCCCTCAGAAAAAGCAGAGCCCCCTCCCCTTCACCATGCACCCCCTGGCAGACAGACCCTCTTGTTCCAGAAAGAGCTCGGCATCACCAGCTCCGACTTGCATCTGTGTTTGTATTTTCTTGCAATGTCTGTGACCTGCACGGTTGTAACAAGCAAGGGAACACACGCATCGAGGGGGGTACACACCCACAGACCAGACAGAAATGAGCTCAAGAGACAGGCGGAAAAACAGCTGCTGCGATACAGGCACTCTGACCCATGCTCACCCCTGAACCCTCCTACCCCACAGAGCACCCCTCACCCACCGGACCGACCGACCTCATCGAGAAGTCTGTCATCCAGCAGGATGGGGTCGAGGCCGAGGAGACGGAACTTTCGGTTCGAAACCTCCAACTCGTTTTCGGCACTCTCATTTCTGCACGCAGACACACACACACACACACACAGACACACACACAGAGAGAGAGAGAGAGAGCGAAGGGGCATTCAACAGAGCGTCCCTCCCAGGAAAGATCTAGAAGTACCCCGACAGCAGCACGAAAATGAAGTTGGAGAGACACGTGAAAAGGGGTCAAATCACTCTTTGCAAAGGCAGACCCAGCTAAGTGAAAATAGCGAATTTTCGGCCAACTGAAACCAACCGGCCAACCAACCAGCCTGTCGAACCACCAACAAACCCAGACAGAGACCATTCCTCTGATCACAGACGAAGACCAACCAACCAACCAACCTAGGATTCTCCAAGTAGGCAACCTTGCACCCCGCCTTCCCAGCAACCTTCTCGGCCAGGTCTCTTACCCGGAGGGTCTCAGCAACCTGCAAGCAATGCAACAAAAACGGACAGAGGGTGCGTCGCGGCTTTCAGAAAGACTACTCGACGCCCAACGAGGAAACACGCAGACGCAATCAGGTCTTTACGACTGTAAGCACACAACTTCGACGCAAGAAGGGAAGAAAGGTGACAATTCACTGGTGCTAACCTGATTGAAAATTTGGACCTTCTCTCCGCTTGCAGGAGGATTGTTCACTGCAAGCTCAATACACCTGCACAAGGGCATCGACAGGATCATTCACATGCAGACATGCACATACAGCAGAGGTGCGAGCTCATACGCACACAGGAACACCGCCGGCGAACAGCCGATCGTTCTTTTACGCAGAGCAGAAGAACAGACAAGGGAGGAAAGAGGGGAAGAAAGGAAAGACGGATAGGAGAGCGGAAAAGTTGCGATCCATTCACATGGGAAGAGCAGATCAGGGGAGAAGTAATCCTACCGACCTGCATGTGTCTCTAATGTGAACGAAGGCGCGGGTCTGGCCGCCGGTGCCGTAGACGGTCAGAGGGATTCCGAGAGCGGCCTGCAGGGAGCCAGGGAGGCAATGCATCCGCGAAGGAGCTCCAGGATGAATGAATGAGTGAAAGAATGGATGAAAAGACATTTCCCCTCCGACAAATGCGAGAATCCCAGAGACTACAAACCAAACAAGACCCACCCGCCCAACCGCCCACCCACCCACCCACACTGGGAGAGACACTAATTCATTCATTGATATCGATCAACAGTCGGTCGCACGATATCCTATCAGCAAAGACAGCCAAAATAAAGAGGGCTTCTACTAGTGCCCAAGGGACAGAGACAGAGACGGACCTGCATGAGAAATCTGTTGAGGACTGTGCCGTAGTCTCCATCATAGTCGAATCTGTTCACCAGTCTCTCATCCTTCACCGTCTGGTCGGTGTTGGTTCCCCACACAATACCCTGATGGAGGTCTGTGACTCTCAGCCCGTCGTTCTTGTTGTAGAACTGGAAGAGGAGGGCGTCCAGACACTTGGTGGTGTGGTAGACGGAACTGAGAGGAAAACAAACAAAAGGGGAGACACAAGCAAGCATTCACACAGAGAGACCAAGGTCCATGGAGATGCATTTGACAAACTCCGTCCCAAGCAGAGATCGGCCCATCTCCGATGTTTTTCACAGCCCTCTCCGCTCCTTTCGTCGTTGTTTTCGTCTTCTTCTTCTTCTTCTTCGCCATTTCTTACTCTCATTCCGCCCCTTTCCCTCGTCCTTTCCCCCCCACACCTTTTCCTCTTCTGGCAACCTCGTAATCAAAAGGATGAAGACAAACAGAGGACAGGATCCAGGAAGCGAGAGTACCAGACGCACCCACCCAAAAAACAAGTTCCATCGAAATCGAGAAGAAATTCTAGGGAAAGCCAGCTCCATCTACACATTCGCATGCCACTTGACAGACAAGTCGGAGAAAGGTGGAAAAGACCTACCCAGGATAGGCAGGGTGGAGGATGGTGGAAGGTCTGCCCCCAGGCAGAGTCACATCAATGTACCCCTCAGGAATCTCACCCCCAGAAGTTCCGTACCCATACACCCCCATAGTTCCCAGGTGGACCTGCCCGTACACACACACACACAGAGGGAGATGGAAACGTACACACATACACACATATACACACACACATAGAGAGAGAGAGAGAGAGAGAGAGAGAGAGCGAGAGAGACAGATGGACAGAGAGCTTGCAAGAGAAGAGTTTCTCTGCAAGGGAATGGCACCTACCCCTACTACACCAAGTGAATCCGAATGCAGGAAAGACGGCTCCTTGAAGCAGCTGGAGGCAACGCATGCATATTCATAACAAACGTGTGACACAATGTTCAACCGCAGGTCCCCTTGGGCGCCTCCCCCGACTCTTTTTTTCTCTCAAACTACTGCAGCTCTTTTAACGAGGTCTCACTGAAAATAGAAAGGAGCCCGACAAACTGATTGTCCCCGCACACTCGGTGTCTGGGCAGGGAGAGAGAAGCAAGAAAGAGAAAGAAACGGGAGAGAAGAAAGGAAAGAGACACCAGCCACATGAATGTCGAGGCCTGACTCCACAATGGCAACAAGAAGCAAAAAGAAAAACGAGAAAGAGAGCCTCGATCGACGGACCACATGAATGTCGAGGCCTGACTCCACAATGGCAACAAGAAGGTTGTGGGTGGCCCCGACGTTGTTGTCCACAGTGTACCTCTTCTTTGCGCCGTCCTTTTGGCTGTAGGGGGCAGCGCGTTGCTCTGCGAAGTGAATGATCGTGTCGGGTTTCTCCGTCCTGCAGAGAGACGAATGAGCATGGGAGAATATGAGGACACAGAGAAAGAAAGAAAGAAAGAAAGAAAGAAAACAAGAAAGCAAGAAAGCAAGAAAGCAAGAAAGACAGACAGACAGAAAGAAAGAAAGAAAGAAAGAAAGGAAAGAAGGAAAGAAGGAAAGAAGGAAAGAAAGAAAGAAGGAAAGAAGGAAAGAAGGAAAGAAGGAAAGAAGGAAAGAAGGAAGGAAGGAAGGAAAGAAAGAAAGAAAGAAAGAGAGAGAGAGAGAGAGAGAGAGAGAGAGAGAGAAAGAAAGAGAGAAAGAGAGAAAGAAAGAGAGAAAGAGAGAAAGAAAGAAAGAAAGAAAGAAAGGACAGAAGGAAGGAAGGAAGGAAAAAAGGAGGAAGGAAAAAAGAAAGAAAGAAAGCAAGAAAGAAGGAAGGAAGGAAAGAAAGAAAAGAAAGAAAGAAAGAAAGAAAAGAAAGAGAGACAGACAGAAAGACTTGACGGAACCGAGGCTGTCTCGTCAAGCATAAAATTCTGGGAAGACACAAAGCAGGCGCCCAGAGCGGAAAGTAAAAAAACGAGGAGTTGGAACCACACAAGGCGGTATAATGGGGACAAGAGAAAAGAGAGAAAGTGATCAAGTGGCTGGGCACAGAGGGAGTCTGCGGAGGAAGTGAAAAACGACAGGGCTGAAAGAGACAAAGAGAAAGGAAGAGAGAAAAAGGGAAAGAGAAAGGAAGAGAGAAAGAGAAAAGAAGAGAGAAAGAGAAGAGGAGAGAGAGAGCGAGAGAGAGAGAGAGAGAGAGAGAG
>JAHBMJ010000282.1:4563-27394 GCA_018398765.1 Chromera velia | reverse complement strand
GGGGGAGAATGCGGAATGAAGGATGGGAGAAGCACTGTGTTCCTCGCGACCCTGTTCTTGAATGCTTCTGTCCTCTGTTCTTCTCCAATTCCCAAAAGCCTGCCTCCCAAGCCTGCCCGACCTATCCATCCACCCACTCTACTGACTTGATAAGTTCAAGAAGTCCGTCAAAATCCTTGGCGACGTCCAGCATCCTGAACTGCACCTCATTGCCCGACACGGCCTTCCACACGTTCGTGCGCTCCTCCATTGACTGAATGGGTGTCAAAGACTCTGCACCCAACTCAGTGTCAATTCGCCGTCTTGAAAGATTGTCCACCACGATCACGTCATGCCCATGATCTGACAAATGCAGCGCCGTTGGCCATCCACAAAAGCCGTCTCCTCCAAGGACAAGGATCTTCTTGCGCTCCACAGAGCCTCCCAGGCTGCTGCGAGCCTCGGAGGAGAGGCCAACAGGGCTTTGGATGGAGTCTGTTGGTCTGAGGAGGTTGTGGGGGGAAGATACCTGGGGAGAAAGGGGAGTGAAGGAGGAGACGGCCTGCTGACGGTTGCGGGGTCCACTGCTGCTGAGGGAAAAGGACTCAGCGCCCCCAAAGAGATCGCAAAGATAGAGCAGGCACAAAAGTGCCAACTTCCTCACAGATCCATGAAGGGACAGCATTGTGCCAAGGCAGATGCTGTAGACGGACAAAAAGGGGTGAGCAGACCACTTCCTGCTTTGGAGAAAGCCCCGCGCTTCTCTCCTGAAAGAGTAGTCCCGTCTCTTCTCAAACCTCCCTGTCTCGCTCTTGGGTCAAATCAAAGGCTCGCAAAAGCTTGCCACAGAAGTCCTGGGTATTCCAATCGTATCAAAAACGACGTGTGGTGGGTGCGGAGTTCGTTCAGTAAACCAGAGAGATAGCTAGGAGGATCGAAGTTGAGGAAACGTGAAAACGTATCGAAAAAATGGCACGTATATGCATCTGGGGTCCGACCTGGCCGCGGCCGCAGGCGCGCGCGGAAGCTATACGCAGTTTTTGCGCGCCTTCCGGGGCCGACCCTTCAGAAATCTTGAATTTCCATACAGGGAGAGAGGGAGAAACGGCTCGATCCTCTTCTGTACAGAACAGAGCGCCACCCCCCTCTCAAACGGACAAGTAACCGGCAAAGATGGTAAGTGACTTTGAGCGAAGAAAGCTGTTAGGAAGGTGCACGCTCAACCGCAGCCCCTTTCCCACCCTTTTCCAGGTTTTTTCCCTCAAGACTGACAGATTTCTGAGTGCTTGCTCTGTATCGATTCGAAGGTACTCTAGTCCAGTCTGATAGGAATGGAATGTAAGGGCCGCGACAAAAGTGTGCACTTCTTGTTAGGCGATGTGGTGCTGCAGCTACAAGCAGTAATAGGCTGAAACCGTTCCTGTGTCTGCGTGCAGGTGAAAGGCGCGAAGAGCTCCGGAAAGAAGAAGATTCCTGCGGCCCCTCTCGCCAGGTAAGCGCAGGAACCGTTCCCACTTTCCTCGTTTCTTTGCCACTCAACAGATCGAAAGCTGCGATTGCGCCTCTTTCCGCTCCTGCAATCCGCCGTGCGTCTTTATGCCGCGCCTGTATCGCTGTAAGCGGCCCCCCAACCCCCTTTCCTCCCCGCAGCAAGGCGAAGAAGACCCAGAAGAATCCTCTCTTCGAGAAGGCCCCCAAGAACTTCAGAATCGGTCAGTCAGTCGCCGCCCTCGTGCCGTCCTTTCTCTCTCTCAGTCAAGGCAAAAGAGGAACGATTCTGCCTAGCTGGCGCTTAAGCCTGTGCCGAGGAATGAAGGACACCCCCTCTCATCTGTCTCCTTCGCCTCTCTTCGTGTGTGTGCTCTTCCTTCTGTGCAGGCAATGCCGTCCAGCCCAAGAGGGACCTGACTCGTTACGTGAAGTGGCCCCGCTACATCCGTCTCCAGAGACAGAAGCGCGTCCTGATGATGCGCCTGAAGGTGCCCCCCTCGATCAACCAGTTCAACCACACTCTGGACAAGAACCAGGTTCGTGGGTCGGACGATTGGCCCTGTGCGTTTCTGTCAGGTGTACTGTCTTGGTTGTCTTTTCTCTGAGTCTTTTTATGTGGGTTATCGGTGTTTCCGTTTCTTTGACCTCGGACGAAAGGAGGGAAAGCGAGCAAGGGAGAGAGACCTCGAAAGAGAGAGAGAATAGGATCCTTGGAAGGAAAGGAAAGGGGGGATTGTATTTGAAGTCTGACGGGCTGCGTGCTATGGATGTGGAGTTTGTGACTAGGACTTGGAGGACTGGGTGCTGGAGCCGATGTGTTTCTTTCAAGGACAAGCAAGTGGGATACCTGCACATCGAGGGATCTTGAAGGTCCTCGGTGTGTCTCCGCCAGGACCACAGAGCGAAAGGGGGGGCGTGTATGTTTTTGGAGCTTTTTTTGAGAAGGCTTCTCTGGAGGGAGGGGAGGAAGATGAGAAGGGCACGAGGGGAATGTGGCGTCTCAGTTCTGCCTAATGGATTGTGCAGAGTGCTTCGCGTTTTGGAGCATGTTGTTCCGTGTGCAGAAGAGAAACAAGGGTAAAAAGATGTGTCGAGAGAGAGGGAACGAGAGATGGGAACAGGGAACGAGAGATGGGAACATAGAGGACGCTTTCTTTCTTTCTTTCTTTTCTTTTCTTTTCTTTTCTTTTCTTTCTTTTCTTTCTTTTCTTTCTTTTCTTTCTTTCCTTCTTTCCTTCTTTCCTTCTTTCCTTCTTTCCTTCCTTCCTTCCTTCCTTCCTTCTCACTCCCTTTCTTGTTTCGTTTTTGTGGGCTCCTGTCAGTGTGGAAGAGCGAGGTTTTCTTTTCAGGTCTGGAAGAGGAGAGGATATCCTCCTGGATGGATGAAGAGCGTTCTGGGGTTATATTGATAGAGGGAGAGGGGGTACCAGGATTGTTCGTGTAGAACCAGATAGGAAGGGTTCAGTCTGGAAGCAGTGAGAAGGTTTTTTGCAGAAATACTGTCGAGGAGGTTTTCGTTTTTCTTGGCGTATCCGAACTCTTTGCATGTCATCATTCAGGTCTAATGCTTTGACGGTCTCTGCTTTAATGTGATGTGGGAAGACACTTCACACAAACACACTTGCACTTCGTGCACTTATTTCTGTCTTCAAGTGACTTGAAGGCCCCCTTTTTTGGGGTGACGTTTATTTCTTCTTTTTCTGTCTGGTGATATTTGTATTCCGTCGCCGTGTACATTCATGCGTCTGCGCCTCAGAACAGTCTGTTAGTGGGGAAGCAATACTGTCTTTCTGTGTCTGCCTGTTGTTGTTTCCTCACCAAGCAGCTGGCTGGTCTTCTGTCTTGTTTCATTTTGTCCAATAGAGTACGTTCATTCCGTCCTCTCGCTCATTTTGCCACTGCTCGCGCGTTCAACCTAAGTTGCCCTGTTGACTCCCCTCCGCTCCCCTGAATAATCTCCTTTCTCTCTCTGTTGCACCGTACCTACGTGTATGCAGGCCACTCAGCTCCTGAAGCTCCTCGAGAAGTACTCCCCCGAGACCCGCGTGGAGAAGAGGGCAAGGTCCGTTCGTCTGCCTAGCTGTCTGACTTTGGTCCTCCGCTGGCTTCTTTTGATGCTCATTGTTGATCGATCAACTTCTCTTTTCTTTCAGTCGTATTGTATGGCCTCCCTGCAGTCGTGACTTCCGTTTTCTCACCTGACCATTCGGGCAATGCACTGGGGACAAATTCTCTTCTCCAAAGATTGGCTGGACGAAGAAACCTGCAGTCTCTAGTCATTAGTGGTCGCTGTCCCGTCTCAAGCGTCCTGCATTTCTGCCGAATCTCTTGCAGCACGCAGAAGAGGTTTCCTTCTTTTGTGTCTTCCTATTTAGATCCGTGCTTCCTCTGTTTTTTGTTTCTTCGTATATTCCCAAACAGACTCGAGAAGGAGGCTGAGAAGATCGCCGCCGGTGGGGACGAGAGCCAGAACAAGAAGCCTGTGGTCCTCAAGTTCGGTCTCAACCATATCACCGGTGAGAGGGAGGGTTGGGTTCTTATTTTCACTCCTGCTGCGTTCGTATGGGGGCACAAAGGGCCAGGTTCTCAGCAGTCTGACCATGTACAGCCACACCAGTAAGGGACTGGATCTCGGTAGATTGTGGTGCATGATGTTCGTGCAGCAATAATTGGTACAAAGATAGAATGGTAATGATGTTTATTTATGGATGATCACTTAGTCATCTCCGTCCTCCATCCCTCCCTTGCCTACAGAGCTGATCGAGCAGAGACTGGCCTCTCTCGTCGTGATCGCCCACGATGTCGACCCCATCGAACTTGTACGTCTTTCGTCGTGCCTTTCTCTTTATTGATTTTTTCTTTCTGTGTGCTTCCCCTTTTCTTTTCTTTCTTTCTTTCTTTCTTTCTTTCTTTCTTTCTTTCTTTCTTTCTCTCTTTCTTTCTTGCTTGCTTGCTTGCTTGCGATTTATTTCGGTTTATTCTCTTTTCTTCTCCCTTCGAGAGCTGAGAGGCACTGTGAAATGTTAGCGGTGAGACCACGGCTCGACCTTTCTTCTTTTCTGTTTCATCGGTCGTCCTGGCTTGTGGGGGTGGGTGTTTGTATCCCTTCTTGATTACTATGGAGTTCTTGACCTTCAACCGATAAAGATGTCTCAGGTTCACGTTGGTTTTACTGCGTTCTTTCGTGTCAGAAAGCCTGCCGTTTTCCTTTCACTTTTTCATCTGTTTGTGTTCTGTGCACCATTGCTACATGCAGGTGGTGTGGCTCCCCGCCCTCTGCAGAAAGATGGAGGTGGGCTCTTTGGGCACATAAAAGGGTGTAAATGGATTGAGGTTGAACTCAAAGGGGTGGGGGTGGGGGTAGGGGGGGGGACTTTTGGAGGCTGGACGAATTGAGCTCGATGACTATTTCTGGAGTGACCGCTTTGTTGCACGTTTCGTTTTAGGTGTCTCTGGAAAGTTGAGAAAGTATACATGGTCCACCCAAAACGGAGAAAGCAAATGCTGCCAGTTACTTTCGTCGTCTCTTCTCTGATTTCCGTTTCGTAATCGGAGTATGTGAGACAGCATACGTGTAAGTCGATCTTTCGCGGATATGTGCCTCAGTATCGTGTGTGTCTCCTTTATTTAACCTTCATTGCAGGTCCCCTACTGCATCATCAAGGGCAAGTCCCGCCTCGGCCAGCTGGTTCACCAGAAGACCGCAGCTGCCGTTGCCCTCACCTCCGTCAGAAAGGAGGTGCGCCGTTTTGTTGAGCTGATGTTTCCTTGCTTTCCCCTCGCCCTCGTCTTGCCTTCATCCCCCCTTCTTCTGCCTGTGTTGAAAGACAATAGAAAAGAATGACGCCCGGTCCTAGTCTTGAAATTTTCTACGCGTTTTCTGTTCGCATCTACTTGCGATTGTCTTTTTTCTCTCTGTCTTCAAGATTGATTCTTTTGGAAGATGATTGTTACGTAACAAGCTTCCAAACGTTGCAGGACAAGGCCGAGCTCGACACCCTCTGCAAGAACTTCCTCGCTCAGTTCAACGACAACGTGGACGTCCGCAGGAAGTTCGGTGAGTTGTCGTTTCCCTTCGTTCAGTCTTGGGGGGTGGTTAGGAGGCATGGGGAAGAGCGGGTGGGGGGAGGAGCATAATGAGGAAAAAGGCGGGGTTTGTTTGATCGATGAACGAACTCTGAGCGGACTGCAAATGGACGAGCTGAAGTCGGGATGCGAACATGAATCGAAGGAAAGACGGTCTACTGCTGGCGGCTGGCGGATTGCATGGGTTTGCACGCACCTGAGAATCCAGTGTTTCACATCGCATGCACGCCCCATCTTTTTGCATCCCTCCTTGCTCCTTCCTTCTACCGTTGCAGGTGGTGGCGTGATGGGCATAAAGTCCCAGCACGTGACCGCCAAGAAGGAGAAGGTGGGTGGGTACTTGAGTCAGTCGTTTGTGTGGTTTAGTTTGCCTGATTGCTTACTGTTGGAGAGCGGAGAGGGCTTCGGGGTAGCAACAGGAAACAATTCAGTGCAAACACTTTCTCATTTCTGTCCGCTTATCTTTCTCCGCCTCTGTCGAAGAAAAGACCTAGCTCCGCTGCACACCCCACCACCTGGTGACCGCGTGAAAGTGCGTGGGTGTGGGTTTGTGAGTATTTCTGTGTCTGTGTAGTGTTTCTCGCTTCCTTCCTCTCTCCCCTGCATGTGAATGTCCTGTGTATGTGCATCCGTCCCTCCGCGTGTCAGTCGCTACACGCATCTCTTTCGCGAACACAACCTGTACAAGGACTTTCACTGCACAATCAGTCGTCATAGTGTGATCACACAAAACACCGCTTGTGAATAAATATTGCAGGCCATCGCCCTGGAGCAGGCCAAGAAGATGGGCGTCCTCGGTTAAGCGTCGAGGAGGACCGGATATGCCGATGGGGGTGGAGAGGTACGCAGACCATGCAGCCAGTGCTTGGGTGGGGTGGGAAGCAGCCAAAGGACACGCCGGGGCGATTTTTTTTTGCATATGCTCTTCGGGGCTTTTTGATCAAGGTTCCTTTTTCGTTTCGATCTTGGCGTGTTTTCTACCCAGACATACTTTTGGAGCGTGGATTCTAATTACAATCCGTTTGCTTACTTTGCCTGCGTTGCAGAGGAGGTGAAACCTTCGATCTTTTTGGCACTGTCTTGCTTTGTGAGAGAGTACTGGAGAGAGGAGGTGGACCTTTTACCTGAAAGCCGGAATCTGTTCATGCGCCCAGGGGAGCGAGGAAAAACGAACTTGGACCGACGGAACTTGGACAGGGTCGAAGTGATGCAAGCAGCAGAAAAGAGTCCTCTCTTTTTTCGGTTGTTTCGGATTTCAGCCTTCGAAAGTTTCCGTCTCAATCAGTAGAGACTCCTTTGCCAGAACCTCTGTATGAAAACAGTGAATTCATGGAATTCATCATATGTCCTCGCCTATATTTCAGCTACTGCTACTGAATATAAAATCGCTAGGTAGTATCTGCATTGGCGTTTGATCATCAGATTATTACGATGATAATTATTCATAGCTAGACTTATATAGTTTAAGGGTAGATTACACGTTGCTGGCGAACCTAGTGCTGAATGCTAGACGTTTTTTTATAGCCCGATGGCCATGGCGTATAATGATGAAGAATAATTCCTTTGAATACCTTAGTTAGATGCCTTAGAATATTAATCTAAAGTAGTTTATAATTAGAGGCAGTATAATATCAGTATTCAGCTGAGTGATTTGATCATAGTTTTTAAAACTACTGACAAATGTTAAACCACCCCCTCCCCAGCTATGCACTGTCCTAGGCACTGTCAAGTCTACTAAGCCCGGGAGTTATAACTCTACCTAGGGTTTGACATCAATCACTGATTGGCAATCAATCAATCAATTAATCTAGTTATAAGTTGATTTTCCTCCCTAGTTTCTCTTTATATACCGACAAAGATATGGGAAGCTTTAAGTTTTCTTTCTCTCGAGTCACTCAAAAATTCTAACAACAATCACTATGCTTGCAAACTAATTTATCATTTAAGAATTGTTTCTACTTAAACACTAGAACAGTCATCAAATTTGTAGAAAATATTAGAAAACGGTTTAAGTATATGTTCACTTCATAATTGACTCTATTACTGAGTTTAGATTTATCAATGAGATCCACCTGCTCACGGAATGTGTGGATACAGAGAGGGAGAGACAGAAGCTTAACAAAATCATCAGCATACATCAGCAGAATAAAAGAGCATACGCCAATTGAGAATCGGGTGGAAATTGTGCAATGGGTGGCTGCCTCAGCTGGTAGAGGAGTGGGGGAGAATGAAAAGAAAGTCTGAGAGATGATCGCTCTTATATCGTCGTTCCAGCCTCTTGCGGCCATGAGGGCGGTTAAGGAGTGTATAGCTAAATTAGCGTGAGTTTGTTTTGTCAAGTGTAAATGAATCAATGCGCTAGGTTAACAAACCAACATTGCATGTCATGCCCCATGGTTGGCCAGAGCCTAAGTGGTGGCTCACCGGCTTTAACCGTCTCAATTCAATTCAATTCGATTCAATTCAATTTTATGATTATAAAATAAAGATGATGATCAGTTAGATTACTATTATTATTTAAAAAACTAATACATGCTAGAATACATGTTCTAGCACATGTTGTTCTTGTCAGAAAAACTATAGCGAAAAAATGAATAATCAAATCTAAAATCTAGTAAAACTGCTTTTTGCGTGAGTTAATTCAGAAGTTATTTTTCTGAATACGGCGTCTGACAGGCCTGAAACTTCAGGCTCGACACTTCTTTTATAATAAAGTTTTGTCATGCAGCGTTCTTTTTGAAAGTGAGATTACATCAGTCTGCATGTGCGTTATTGCAAGTTTCAATTGCCATTGTGGTTTGTGTTTGCCCGAGAGGAGACGGGGATCAAGCTTTAGGTTTTCCCGACAGGCCCTGGAACTGAAGCGGTCACTCAGCAGCACTGCCAAAACCACAATGCAGGTGTACCGTGATGCCAGGTCCCAGACCTGTGCATGTTTAAAGGACAGGCCCAGGAGACGTACACCCCAGTTCCGACCATAAAGTGAAGGGGGCCGACAGAGGAGGATCATGGTAATTTGGAGACGGATGTTACCGTGGGCTACGACGGCAACAACAAGGCACCAAGCTGTCGCCAGAAGACGTGCTAGAAGCTAGAGCAGCTTCGCAGACCTGCAATAAGGCAGACCAAACCAATCATGAACGCTGGAAATGGCCTGAAAAGAAGTGAGGCACTTTGAAACCCATTTCAAGAAAAAGACAGCAATTTTGATAAGTTGAAGAATCACGCGAACAGTCCCCACCCCACCCCAACTCCCCCCAAAAGCCACGAACTGTCATGGAAACAAGCACTCCTTTCTCACGAGGCTTTATGCAGGCGCAGACAAAGAGTGAGGAAGACAACCATCAAATGCGCCCAAAAAATCGAGACTCTTGTGGAGCAGACAAAGGATGAGAAAGGGAGGAAAGCCAAGATAAAATGAAACGCAGTTGACTGATTGACTGACCAAAGGATATTGAACACGAAATTGAACGAAACGCAATCTGTGTGGGATTCCTTATTCAGGCTCTCGGGCTAGTAGGCGTCTTCTGCGCTGAAGAGAATCGCTTTGGTGGAAAGTGTTCACGTCTGCGGGCTCCAACGCATCTGCGTTCACAAGTGACTAAAGGTGTTAATTGTGGAAGAGCTTCAGAGGCTTTCAAGTTGCTCCGATCCCGAATATCAGATGTTGCTTTCAGAAGAGACTGCATGCACCAATCAACTTGAGCCCGAGCAATGTGGTGTGTGCATGTCCGCATGTTCGTGCGTGCGTGCGTATCTGTGTGTGTGTGTGTGTGTGTGTGTGTGTGAGAGAGAGAGAGAGAGAGAGAGAGAGAGAGAGAGAAAGTGCGCATGCGTCTTTTCGCGTAGCTTATCAAAGTATTTGTAGCATATTAAAACGAAAAGGATCAATCCTCAGTAGACTGACCAGAAATCTGGGTCGGCCTTTTCAGGAAACGGCAAGCACCTTCGAACGAGGGTTGGAGATGGCCCAGGAATCGAAAAGAACCCGACAGATGCCTCCGCACCGCCAACGGCGTCCCTGCACTGAGTCTCACTGCAGACGAGAACAACAGCGTATTCCCCTTTCTTGCGATCTTTCTCTTCCCACAAAACCGTGCTGCAGGCAGCCAAATAGAAAGTGGGACTACGCATACGATTTTTTTCCTTCTTCAATCTTTATTCAAATCGTCCGAAGACAAGGCACACTTGGCGAAAATCTGACTGATTCACTGTTTGGTTGACTGACCCTTGGGCTGAACGACTGACTGAGGTGGAGTGACTGACTCTCTGAACAGATAGTAATGTAACTGACAGGTGGCTTAAGTGACTGACTGACTGACTGACTGACTGACTGACTCACTGACTGACTGCACAACCGACCAGCTTTTCCCTTCCGAGCGCGTACAGGCAATTGACTTCCGGTTCCACACCTCAGGTTCTCCCACAAAGACCCACTGGGCTCCTCTCGAGAGTGATGTTTCTCAGCACGCGAAAGCCGACTGGGAAAGTTCTGCCGATGGATCGTTTCTTCTCACTCGCCTCTCCTCTCTGTGCATACTCTGTGCTCACTCTTATCTTCCGGATCACTGCGGGGACCCTCTCTCACCGCTGAGACGAGGCGACCCACGCCGGGACGCTTAGGAACTGTCCTTCTCGTAAGGGGTGGGAAGAATTTTCATCCAACAGGAACACTGCTGAACTAGCCTGTGGACACTCATACTACGCAAAGGGACAGAGGGCGAGAAATGGAATTGGGAAGCAGAAGAACTGGACTGCTCGTCAGGGTGCAGGCGCTTCTCTTTCCTGCTGCTTCCTGCTTGTTTTTCTCCGTGGGTTCTGAGGGGGGATGCGAAGGATGCGAAGTTGTTCAGCTCCTGCCAGCTGGAAGGCCACAGTCAAAGCAAGCTGCACAAGACACAAAGGAAATGGTGTTTTGTTTTCTTCTCAAGCACGTGCGTAGAGAGGGGCATGAATTGAGATGCTGCTGAGAGGTGTCTTTTCTCTCTTTCCCACACACATTTGCATGCAACCATTGAGAAAAGGGCAAGGACGACAAATGAATGTCTGGGCTGGACTGACGTAAATAAGCGTGGTGGCGCAGACGTCCACGGGCCTTGTCTGCCGATGGTTTGTGGTTGTCCCAGGAACCTCTCGAGTCAAGCAAAATTCTCATGCCCCTTCATCCCCTTCATGTCTCTGTCAGAGCAGGTAGGGACACACCGGAGGTGGATGCGAGTATCGGCAAGGATATGGATCTCCTGAAGAAGGGGGGCGCATCAGGCGAAGCTCTCCGGTCCGGGAAGGCTCTTTCTCGATTCATTCGAGTGCAAAATTTGCTTTCTCTGTTTCTGGGGCCCCTCCAGGCCCTTCGAGCGTCTTTCTGCCTCACAGCATGCCTGAGACTGCATGAGAAGAATAGCGATTGATTTGGAAGTTATCTGGTTCTTCTGCGGGTTTTGGGAAGCGATGGGGCTCCTGCGCAACCTAGTGCGTCCGTCTCTCTCAACGAATCCTCGAGTCTCTTTCTCTCTTCCATTATCCGAGAAGNGGGGGGGGGGGGGGAGTTTGAGAAGGTTTTGGAGTGTTGATGGGGATGGAAACAGTTTCTTTTCTTGGCCAGAGAGCATGATCCCGAGTGCTGTTTGCGGTCTCCCATCGCTTACAGACAGCCCCCTTGACTCTCTGCAGCCAATGGTGACAAGCACGAATGTTCGAAGCTTGTTGGTCGACCTTGCCCTTGCTCTCCAGGCGGCACGACACACTCAGGGTGCCTGTTTCAGGGGGACGAAGAGGGATGGCGAAGATGAAGGAGAAGAGACCTCCGGGTTCGACTAGTAGCTAGGCCTGCACGCGTCTTGACCGTTTGTTCGGCAAGGCGTCACCTCACTCTCCGTCACGTTTGCAGGTTCCCGGATAGACGTTGACGAGTCTTCAAATGATATCGATTCCAGTGGATTGACCATTGTCATGCTCTCAGCAGCGGTCTCTTCAGAGGCCCTGCAGGAGGGATCACTGCCTTATTTTTGTTCAGAGACTGCAGGGAACACCGCGAGGCCCCTGACGGACTCCAACCTCAAGGGCTTCAAGAGGTGACGCTCCGAGTACCTGTAGGCAGACATCCGACACACATGAAGGCGGTCAACTGTGGTAAAAAAGAGGTGCATACAGACACATGTATTGTTCTATTATGACTCACTCCGAGACTTTCTCTCTCTCTCTCTCTCTCTCTCTCACACACACACACACACACACACACACACACACCCTCACACACCCTCACACACACACACACACACACACACACACGCACACACAAATTTACATTTCACTGTCCTGTTCGGATAAAGAGGCAGAAGGACAGACAGACAGGAGGCAGAAAACAAAACCAGAAGGACAAAAATGCAAGCTACTTGACTCGCTTACTCACTGACCAGTCCGTCTTTGCAGAGTGTTGTTTCCACGTGTCCCCCCACTGCAAAACCCCCGTCAGTGCAGTTGTCAGCCACCTCGGTCAGGCTATCACTTCGAGCGGTCAGGTTGACTTGTTCTGTCCTCGGGAAGGGGGCCGCGAGGAGGAAGGAGTTCCGCACAGACGTCTCGTCTCGTAGATGGAGAGGGGTGTGGAGACGCTGAAGAGCTAAACCTCTGCGTCGTCTTGAAGGGAGGGAACTGGGGGCAAACCACACCTGCAGGGAGGGCATTCAGAGGAGGCAGGCATGCATCTTTGGGGGGATGTAGACACACACGCATTGAGAAAGGACTGCATGCAAGAGAGAGAGGGACGCAAAAAAGCTCTTCTGTAAAAAGATCTCTCGACATGTGCATCGTTGGGGATTCAATAGACAGGGAAGACGGGAAGAGACCGAACAGGGACACAGACGGACGGACAGTCCGATAAACAGACGGACAGACAGAAGACGACGATGCCACTTACTTTACTTCTCTCCTAATGAAAAAAGGGAACGAGGAAAGACAAACACGGAAGCAAGAAGATAAGCAATTAAGCAGACAGACACATTGACTGACTGACTGACTGACTGACTGATTGTGTGTTTACGTGTCCATTGTGGGTTGCAGAGTATCGGTTCCATGTGACCCCCCACTGCAGCTCTGGAGGGGCCGATGTAGTTGGCAGCCCCCTCGGTTAGGTTCTTCTGTCCTTTCTTCTCCCCTCTTCTCTGCCCGAGAAAGGGGCCCTCAGGAGGCAGGAGTCGACTGTCATAACGCACGGGACCAGCATTGTCCCAAGGATGTGCACGCGGGATTGACCCGATTTCGGAGCTTTTCACATCTGCCCCTCTCTTCTCCTCTTCTCGCCTCCGCTGACGAGCTGGAGGCCCTCTTCTTCCAGGTGACGAGTCTCGGACGGGGAGGGGAAGCGGGAGAGGAAGGGGGGGGAAAGGGAAGGGATAGACAACAAGGAGGGGGGGAAAGGGTGCAGGATTCGGTAACACGGAACACCCAAACCAGAGCACATGGTGCCGAAAACTCGGGAAGCATCCCTCGCAAACCCACGGGTTTCTGATTTGTATATTCTGTGTTTGGTTCGTCAACTGCAGCAGGAAAAGACGATCGAGCTAAAGGGAAGGCACCGTCGCGCGCCCTATCTGTTTTGGAAGCGCAAACCTCGTCCCAGCGCAAACCTGGAGACCCCCCCTCATTCTTTCCTTCCTTTTTACAGTGAAGAGAACGAAACCCCCCCCCACAAACAACCGACGCATTTCTCGACACAACCTTGATAAAATAATTGAGGGGAAACGGTAGGTGAGGATATCCTCGAGCTTCCTTTCTCTCCTTTCTTGAGATTGCGTTGTTTGTGAGCTTTCCTTTGTAACAGATTCAGAGCTGTCTCTCTCTCTTTGCCATTTTCTGTTCTCGGTTCCGAGAAATGCAGTATTTGCCTCTCTTTACTTTCCTTCCCGTCGTTTTCTCTTTCTCCAGACCGCCTTTTCCCTTTCCTTTCTGACCGTCCCCCTTCATGCCTCTCATGACAGAAAGCAACTTCCCCCCCCCCCCCCCGCTTCCACCGTCCCCCCTCAATCACACAGATTTGTCCACTAAGTGTTGAGTGTCGTTTTTGAGCTCTCTCCCCAATAAGCGCTCTGTCTGACTTTCAAGCACATTGCTCACCCCGGCCCCTCTTCCTCCTCCTCGACATCATCAAGCAAGCACTAGACTCTATCTAACTCCTCCAACCCATTTGACAGAGAATACAATTGAATTCCCGCATCAACTTGAAGGTCGTGGTGGGACTTGTTTGTACTTCTGCTTTGCCCTCCGGGAGCCCCTTCCGCCCCCCTGTTGAAGACTTCTGCTTCATATCTTGCAGCAGTACCCACTCACTCCGTTGTGCCTATCGTCCCCAACCTTCCGTGAGTCTTTTCTGAACGATCAGGGCTGGCTTCATTCAGTCATACCGACAAAACCTGATTTCGTGCAAGACACGCTTGAGACACCTCCCACAAGGGAAGCTGGTGGAGAGGGCTCCTTCTCATGAGTAGTCGACCGTAAGGCTCTTTGATTTGTATGGAAAAGGCAAGACACAAATGCACTGCATGCTGGGTTGTTCGATTTAATTTGGGGGAACGCATAAGTGATCGAAGGTATCTTTTGGACTGAGGATTTTCAGAGAAGTAGTTGAAGTATGACACTTCCCTCTTTTACTTTGTGGTTGCTCTCTCCTTTCTCTTTTTTCTTTTCCATCTCGTTTCGTTTTTCTCTCGATCCCTCGTGAAGTGCCGGATGTTCTCCTTTCTCCCTCCTCTCGCTCAACTACCTTCCTCCTGGGTTCTTGTTTCTTTCAGTTGTCGTCTGAAAGTATTCGGTTCTTCGGACAGGCGTTTGACATACCAGGAGAAGATGGGTCAACCGATTGATTGATTTTTTTGTTTTTTCTGAAAACATTCTCCCCCCCCTTCGTCTTGATTTTCATCTCCTTCTTCTTCGCCGTTTCTCACTTTCAGTCCGCCCCTTTCCCTCGTCTTTCCCCTTCACCTTTTCCTCTTCTGGCAACTGATCACCTCGTAATCAAAAGGATGAAGACAAACAGAGGACAGGATCCACGAAGCGAGAGTACCCCCCAAAAGACAAGCTGTAATAAAATCTAAAAGAGCTTCAAGTGAAAACCGACTCCATCTACGCGACAGAGAATGTAGAGAGAGAAAGAAAGGAAGAAAAGATCCACCCAGGATAGACATGATGAAGGATGGTGGATAGGTCAGGAAGCGAGTGTTGAAGTTGTGGCAGTGTTCAGGTCTTTCATGCAACCCAATCGATTGTCCCCCACAATTCCCCCCCCACCCGCATGCACACTCCACGCACGACCTTCATTGTTCGAAAATTTACAGAAATATACACCGCCAATCTCAGGCTTAGCGCCACGCCCTCTTGGCGGGCCCCCGATCCCCACCCTGCCTCTTTCTCTTTCCTGTGGCTGTCCCTTTTTGCTGGACAGGGGGGTGGAACCCGAAGTCCATGATTCCGAGGAAGAACAGACGGTGATCAACCACCCAAAGGAGGTCCTGTTCAAGCAACTCGTCGTCTTCCTCGCCGTCGAAGAAGCTCTTGCAGGCCTCCCAGGGATAAATCCGTTGAAGCCACTCTCTCTTGCTCTCGCCCTCCATCTGGGGGGGTCTTTCAGCCGCCTGCAGTTCCACGGAGTCATGTGCGGCACATCAGGGATAAACTATTTCATCGCATACGCTGGCGATCTTTATTGACGAATGCGCAACACGCAATGTCCATCTATCTAATCAAGTGACCATGCGAGTCAAGATATGAGCATCTATCGGTGGGTTATGCTTTATTAGACCACGCAATTAGTCAGTGAAGTCAGTCAGTCAGTCAGTCAGCCAGGCAATCACCAAGGATGCTCTCACACCATGTACGGTCAAATTCAGCATATATCAATGTGGGGTGGTGTGTGTCAAGAAACCTCCTGGAAGAAAGGGGCAGTAGAGGCTGTTGGCGTGTCCCAAAATGGACATCTGTGTCGCTTTATATACATGAGCAATTAGGACTTACTGTCGCGTAATAGTGGTTCGTGCCTCTCTTGATGGCTTGCGCCCGGGTGAGCCCGTCGACGCACAGTTCCTTCTTTGCAGAGACTGCACGCACTTACAAGCAGGAACAATGAGGATGGGGAGAGGGACCGGAAGGAAAGGAAGCAATACGCAACCTGATCACAGAACAAGTGTGGCTGCAGTGAGACAGACGCAGGACGCGGGACGACAGAACCGACCTTTGCGGGTTTGTGTGGCTCCCCGCAGAGAAGACACCCACAGCCGTTCTGCGAGGCCATTACAGGACTTGCCGCCACCGGCCTTGACACGCCCAGGCTGCCCAGCCATGTTCCTGTCAGCAGAAGAAAGAGTGAAGATGTGGCGGCGCACAAACGCGTTTTCTCAAATCTTCCGGTGGAAGTTCGTGCAGTCAGTCTCCAAGCAGAGCTTTCAAATGGACAGAATGCTACTTGCTTGCGTGTCAGACGCTCTCTGGTGAGTGAAGCATCCTCCGAAAGCTCATTCAATATGGATGATCGACAAGACCATGCACCATGCATATGCATGCATGCACATTGGACGAATCATATCGATGCATGCACGCGCGGGTGTACGCGATGATCGTGCACACCGATACAGAATTTATGATACATACAATGCAAATATATATATATATATACATGCAGATTCGAAAATTAAAGAGTGTATAAGCTGTATATATATAACTATACATCCGTGAATACGAAGTAGGATGTGAGCTAGGTGCAGGGGCCTTGAAGCCGTACGCCACTCTTCCACACTTGAATGTCAATCCGACGAGAGATATGATATCATGTCACTGCCAAGATGGAAAGTTGGAAACAAAGCTGTATAGAAAGAATCAAGCTGCATCAGATCACTTCCATGATTGCATGCATGGAGAGATCGACCATGCATGCAGCGCTGAGTGAGATATCGGCCCCGGAAAGACAGAAATTAACAGAAAACAAATACAGACTGAATCAAAAATGTGCCCCTCAAGCGAGATCAAGGTCGGTTTCAGTATGCAACGCGCCGAACGTAGACAGCTAGCTCGCACAGATCGCGTGGAAATTGCCGACAATCGCGTTAGGTGGAGGTAAGTTACTGATACTGATATATTAATATTAATATGTATATATATGCACACGCATGCATGCACGCATACATGGAGCTGCATATGTGATCGCGGCGGCGCACCGCGTATACAAATATCGCAATATTTTTTGTGCCGCCACACATTTATTTTCTCTTTAGTGTCTTTCCTGTTCTGGACTGCCTGGCGGCGCCAGGACGACTCGGGTCGGATGGTGATGCCCGCGCGGGCTTAGGCATTGTACACGTGCCGATGCGACGCGGGCCCTTCTTGCAGGTGTTTGAGTGCCGGGGTCTTGGTCCTCATACGTTGTGACTGCCTTGCAGATGAATTAGCTCTGGGACATAAATGTTGTCTTGTAGCTGCTGTCCTGTAGCTTGAGTTCATCTTGTCACATGAATTCAGTCTGTTTGCATATCACATTTGATTCTCTATCAAATGTGGGGATATCGTTGAAAACGACTGTTCTGGAGAGGGATTGGATTAGAGGGAATGAGATGTGGATTAGATTGATCGAGGTATTTTGACGATCTTTACTTGAAACCTTCTGAACCTTCTGCAGTCAATCAGTTTAGGACAGAGTCTTTCCACTGCCATCATGATCTAGCTTATCCTATTGAGTGTCATGACTACTACATGACACTCCGCGGTCCTGTATCGTTTATAGACGTGTGTACGTACTATACGTACTTTCGGAGAAGGACTACATAGGAGTATACGAGAGTGGGCGCACATTGCGAACCGAAGTATTTCGGGCTATATATGAACTGCGGATAACTGGAGACTAAAAAAAAAAGGTGTCTTATCTAATTTTAAATTGTCACATAAAAAAACTAAAGAAAAAAATAGTCTTCTCTTGCAGAATTTCATACAAATGCATGGAATCAAGATGTTCGGGAACTCTAAAAAATTGAACTATAGTAGTGTAAGAAAGGATCACGTGACTCACGCCTTTCCAATCGGTGGTCCGGTTATTAAGCCGTAGGCCGACTGATGTGCGCAGAAAAGCTAGGCTAATCTGTACTTTTAATTGTTCTTTTTTCATTACTCTGATTTCTTTCTTTTTAACTCTGTGCTAACCAAAACGGAATAGTCTTTCCCGAGTTGTGTGGGTTTGCTAAATACCCGAGTAGTTAACCGGCCCGACATTGCTGCTGAGGACTTGCATCACGAAAAATAGAAACTGTTACAGAGTATACAAAAAAAAAAACGCGGTGAGTCAGCGAGTGGCCATTCATCAGGCGTTGAAAAAGCTGGTCAAAGAGCCTGCGTGACATGTAAAATGATGCAAGGCAAGATGCAAGGCTGCTTCTATAATTGCCGAGCTGCTCACTTTTGAAACAAAAGAAGGCAGAGAACGCACTGCCCCCCCTTCTAGCTCTTTTTTTTTTTTCATTCTCCCGTATTCTTCTGAGAACCCACACGCATGACTTTTACCCAGGACCCATGGAGGGAAGGGAGAAATCGATCCAGAGTTCCTCCCCAATCGCACACCCGTCTCGCACAGGCAGACCCCTGTAGCAGTGCACTGAGAAGGACCCCGGAAAGAACTGAGATGCGCTCCTCTTCCCCTCAAGAACGCCCAGTCGCTTCAGACAGTGGGCCACGAGCTCCGAACAGAAGTAGGAATCTCTCTCGCCCTCGTCGTCATCCTTTCCTTTCTTGGCGTTGCCCACGGAGTCCACGTCAGAGTCTGTCTCAGCATCAGTCAGCCCTCTCAGGTCCCCCCCGGCCATGCGAGGAAGGTCACCCTCCTGCATGGGTGCATGCATTCATTCACGTGCACACCCACAGATACACACTCTTGAGAGAGAAAAAAGTTGAGAGGAAGCGAATGTCTGACGCTTTGACTCAGACAGACCGACCTCAATTGCCTCCGCCCTCTGGAGGAAGCTCTCGCCCTCCCCACTCACGTTGTCCTGCATCCATCAATCGGGTCAGAGGAATTAAGGGTGAGGAGAGGATAGACGAGGAGACCAACGACAGCATGGGGCGGAACGAGAGAAGGGAAAGCAGCACCACAAGTGAGAGCAAATGAAGGAGACTGCACGGGATCGATGGCGACTTTTCGTTCGACTTTGGTACATTGCAGTTTGCAGCTCTCTGCTTTGCATGCTCTGATCGAGAACTTGTGTTTGCACTTTTGCACTTTTTTCTCATTTGAATGGGTATGTACGTGCGTGCGAGAGGGAGAGAGAGTTCGTATCTGCATGTGGCTGGTTTGATTGTATGAATATACAGATTCCGGTTTATCGACAGACACACCTCCTGTCTCGCCTTTGGGTCGAGGAACCCCTCCGAGTCCCTCTCCTTCTCTCTCTCTCCACCTCCAGTGCTCTGGACCTCCTCGTCTGCTCCTCCTACGGAGACTCTGCGGGGGGGGACAAGGGAGGGAGGGAGGGTGAGGACATTGGACGTATCCAAGTATGGAAACTGCAAGGGAGTGCTGTCAACAAGTTAATTCTCTCTCTGGCAGGAATTCGATCTCAGAGAATTAAAATGGTGATTGGGGGAAATGGAAGAGACTGTGTGCGTGTTCGCGCACGGAACTTTGAGTTGAGTTGCTGTCGCTTGTGCTGAATGACACACAAACAGGAGGAAAAAGGCTCTGAGACGCAGAAGGGTGTATTGACTGGATGTATGCATCGAATTTGAAAATCGGACTTCGGCTCCAAGCGAATAAATTAAAGGAGGCTCTCTGTGCTCTACGACAGCGGGACGGACAAACCAACTGACTGACCGACCCATCAGGTGCGGTCTGTAGAGTATTTTGATGGCTGTCCTTTCCCATTCCCTTTTCTTCCCCTTTCAGCTGCTGCGGGACAGAGTGGTGCGTGACCCTTCTGAACTCTCCGTCATTCGCCTTCTCGAACTCTGCAGACCTGCAGGGTGATCGGTTGGTTTAAATGGAAGGGGAAGTTTGTACATAGAGTTACGATTCCTGTCTATGCATGTAGCTCTACCTCCAAGTAAAAAGCACAGGCCTGGAGACTGTCCTCAGAGAACATAAGGTGGATTGTCAGAAGAAGAGAGGAGAAAAAAAAGAGTCTACAACGGGCACCCTGGGGGAGAGAGAGAGAGAATGAAGCCTGACTTACTGACTCACTTGCGACGAAAGAGGATCTTCTCTGCCGTGAGGCCGTACGGCTTCCCCACGACTTCCTTCAAGAAGCGCTGCATCAAATCGACAGACAGAAAAGCAGGAGTGTAATAGGGTGCCAAGCTTTGGATCCTATCGGTAGAGGGGCAGAGGCTTCTTTTAGGTGAAGGAGAACGAGGGAGGAGAGGGGGGGGGAGTGCTCAAAGAGGGCGAAATCCAGGCGCTTGGATGCTTAGCGGGCCGATGAGCAGACAGGAGACCACCAGGCCGACAGGCCAAACCATTCGAGCACTCATTCATTCATTCATCCCCCTTTGTGCCCCGATCGAACATGCACCCACCACCCACCCACCTGGAAAGCGCCGATCAAATGGGGGGATCTGTCGAAGTATGTCTTCCTGCATGCATGCAGAGATCGGGGGGTGGCCACGGGGACTGGTGCAGCCAGGCAGGAAGGTCAGGGAAGAGACAGACAGACAGACTATATCGTCCTGCCTTTCCTTTTCTCAGACAGACAGAGAGACAGACTATATGTTTCTTCTTCTTCTCCCTCTTTTTCACACAGACAGACAGACACAGAGACAGACAGAGAGACAGACCACATATTTCCTTTCCCCCCTGTTCCTCTATTGAACAGACGAAAAGACAGAGACACAGACCGATGATCAGCAGGGGGCACGGTGAGACATCAGATTCCCCTTCCTTCTTCACTTCTCCCGACTTCATTGTGTTCATCGCATTGCGGACTCTCCACACACCCTCCTGCTGCTCTCACTTGGCGACTCACCCATGCAATACCAAACAACGTCTCTGCCCTCCCTCCCTTTCCCTTCCCTCTCCTGACTGGCTGACCTGAAGACCAGCCGATGGTAGAGGAGATGCCACTTGTATTTCTTGAACACCTTCCAGGGTAGCAGGGCAACCCCCTCACCTCCAGAGGACTCCAGAATAAGCAGCTCGTTTCTGCATGCATACAGAGCTCGGCCAGGCAAATGAGAAAGCGGAAACTGATGCATGAGAACGTCAAAAGTCCATTAACAAGTCCAGTGAAAGAAAGAGCGCAGGGGAGTCTTGTGGTCACTCCGACAGACTGACACAGCCGTCCTTCTTCTTTCTACCGCAGAATGGACGCGTGCAGCCCACAGCAGAGAGGCTGACCGTCTATTCGCACTGGATGGAAACTCTGGATGGATTCCTGCCCTTCGACACATGCAGAACTGAACGAAGAAAGATACACCCACACTCAATGCGCACTTGTCTGTCCACAGAAAGATATATCGCACATGGCCAAAATCAAAACAACAAACAAGCGCTTAACCACCACCTAGCTCACCTGTCTGTCTTAAGGAGCATCCCCACGTGGTCGTACAATGATCCTGTGACTGCACGAGTGAACTGGGCTGCCCTGCAGACAGAGAAGAGAGAAGAGAGGGAGATTGATTTTCAAGTTGGAACTTTAGAGCAGTTTTGTGACATCTATTGATTATGTCCGGGCAGTACGAGAAACACATGGATCTGCCTACCTGTCAGTCTGTCTGTCTGTCGGTCTGTTTGTTTGCTCCTTTGTACGGGTCTGTTTGCCCACGCTCCTTCAGAAAGACAATCAGAAACAACATCGTTCCCCACAGTTTCAGTCGTAATCGATTTCTCGCGGGGATGGGACACTTCTCGCCTCTGGGGGGGCCCTCCTACGGCTGTGTGGAGCCTTCTCGCCGCTCTGAGGGACAACCTCTTTCTCTCTCACACACACACGTGCCATCCCCCTTCCCTCCCCCCACCCAACAGACAGACAGACAGACAGACCTGCACTTTCCCCGGAAGAGCAGAATGTCCCCCGTCTGGGCGGCCTGGATGAACGTCTCCTCTCCGATCCTGTACGTCCGGCCGTCCGTATTTTTGAAAGAAAAGAATTCAGAGAGGAGGGTTTTGTACTCATAGCCAGGAGCAAGGTCTCTATCACTCGTTTCTTTTGTTTCGCCACCCTTCTTTTGCAATCTTATGTCACTCCACGCTTCAGAAGCACAAAAAAGACGAAGCAGCATCAGGAACAGCTCATCAGTTTATCATTTTTCAAGAGAAGGCACAACCGAAAAAACAAAGCACCTGAATACAGAGATAAGCGGGGGAAAAAATGCCACCTTCCGGACAGATGAAAATGGGCAGGCAGATCAATTCGGACTCACTGCACAAATCGAAAATTCATACTTCAACCTACTCATACACTCACTCCATCACCCAGGCAGGCAGGCAAGCACAAAGCAGACCGATCGACCGACCGACCGACCAGACCCAAAAGTTCGTTCAAAAGCAGTTCCAGAAAAAAAAAACAGAAAGACAAAGAAAGAACAGAAAACGACCGATCTCACATGATCGAGAGAGAAAAAAACCGACCGACCGACCGGTTGTATCTCCAGAAGTTCTTGGCCGTCACGCCGCCCTGTTCTGGTCTCTTGCCCCTTCCTCTCCTGGACCCCCCCCCGGTCCCAAAAGTTCCCCTCCCATTGGAGGGAGAGGGGGGAGGGGGGACAGAAGGAGCAGAGGCCATTGAGGCGGCGATGTGCAGAGCCAGACCCCGAATCAGAGGGCCGACCTACATGATGGAGGGCAGAAAGGGAGCGAGAGAAGAGAAAAGAAAGAACTCGGTGAGACTGACTGCGTGGGAGTAAGGAAGGCACTGAAAGAGAAAGACGAAGGGAAAGACGCATGAAAGACGAAGGGAAAGACGCATTCAGTTCGATCATCTCTCTCTGCCCTGCCCAGCTGTTCCTTACAAGACATGAAGAGACGGAAGACCTCTCGCGTGTCTTTCCTTTTCACCTCGTTACTTTGCTTGCACATCAGTAGAGGAGTACACTTCGCCACCGCCCCGTTTCATCCAGAACGAAAGAAAATTCAAAAGACGGCCAAAGTGAGATGCAGCAGAATATATCTGGAGATGAAAAGACAAACAAACGAGACGAACGAACGAACTTGCTTGATGGGCCCCCTGAACTCAAAAATCTTGTCGGGGAAGAACCGGGGCACCAGTCGGAAGATCACTTGGTCTTCCTGCAGGCACTCAGGCAGGCAGTGGGCGGG
>JAHBMJ010000281.1:39958-51172 GCA_018398765.1 Chromera velia | reverse complement strand
GGGGGGGGGGGGGGGGGGTTGGAATGACGGGATCAACACACTGCTCTCTCTGTCTTTCTGTCTGTCTGTCCATCAGTCTCAGGAAGAAGTAAAAAAGAAAACGAAAAGAAACACAGAAGAGAAGGAGAGAACGGTCTGGTCCGTCTCACTGTCAGAAAGGAAAAAAGAAGAACAAAGACAAAAAAGGTCGTACGTATAGTCTATCCGTCATTTCCTCGCCCCCTCTCCTCCCGCCCCCTCCCTTCCCTTCTTCTTCTGGCTCCCGTCTGCTTCATTCAGCCCCTCTCTTCGATTCAAAAAGGCTCTCAGTTCCTCCTATCTACCCGTCTCCCTCCCTGCCTGCCTCTCCACACCTGCCTGCCTGCGTGCCTGCGTGCAGGAGCAAGAGATGAAGATGAAGGCCGACCTTGAGGAAGCCCGAGAGGAAGGGAAGAGAGGGAAGACCCTCGCATCTCTCGAGTTAACGGGACACAAGGACGCCGTCTCAGGTCTGTCTGTCTGTCTGTCGGGGCATACACTTATTCTGTCACACAAATACCACCCGGACATAGTGTCAGGTTAGGGATCGTGAGTGCCTGACTGAGTAAGTGTTCAGAAAGGAAGTATTCGTGCGAACAACCGCTTGCTTGATCTATCATGAGAACGAGCGGCGATTCCCTGCATGAGGTCGACATCATCCATCTGCGGCATGTCGAGAGGTTCTCTCGATCGCTCCGGCCGGCCCTCCATTTTCTCTTCTCTTCTCTTCTCTTTTCTTTGAACTGTTTTGTTCCCCTGTGACTGCCTCTGCCTGCCTGGGTGCAGGGTGTTCGTGGGCGTCGAATAAGGATGGCTCATCGTTCCTTCTCAGCTCGTCATGGTCAGTCAGGCAGGCAGCCCTAGAGAGTTTGTTCGATCCATCGAATGATTGCCTTGTTCGAATTTATCTCACACTGGTTCTTTCTGGTCTACTTGAGCCGGTGCAAAATTTTGTCCGGAGGGTGGTCGGTCGATGTTCGAGAAAAAAGTAGAGAGAACAAAAAAAAACGAACCGGTGAGGGAACCATCTGGATGGGTTGGATGGATGCCTTCACGTGCCTGCATGGGTTATTTTTTATCTCGGATACCTAGTTCTCCGTCTCTGTTTAGTTCTTTTTCTTCTTCCATTTTCAAAAAGGGGCCAAAGAAAGATACTGCTTCGTCCTCTCTCATTCTCTCATCTCTCATTCTCTCTCTCTCTCTCTCTCTCTGTACATATATATATGTGTGTACGTGTGTGTGTTTGTCTGTGTGCGAGTGTGTGTGTGTATGCATGTATGTATTAATATGTATGTATGTATGTATGTGTGTGTGTGTGTGTGTGTGTTTGTGTGAATGAGTGTGTGTGTGTGTGTGTGTGTGTGTGTGTCTGTGTGCGAGTGTGTGTGTGAATGAGTGTGTGTGTGTGTGTGTGTGTGTGTGTCTGTGTGCGAGTGTGTGTGTGTATGCATGTATGTATTAATATGTATGTATGTATGTGTGTGTGTGTGTGTGTGTGTGTGTGTGTGTGTATCTGCAGGGACCAAAAAGTGATGCTCTGGAAGATTCCTGCAATTGAGTAGTGCTCTCTTTTTCTTCTCTTTCTTTCTCGAGAAGCAGCCAGGAAGGGTGGGTTGGTGCGTGAGGGGCGGTGAGAGAGAGAGAGAGCGTCATCCGTGGAAGGGGGCGAGGGAAGGAGCAGGGGCAAGGAGAGGGACGGAACGCGTAGACTGGAAAGAAAGCAGGGGGAGTGGGGCGTTTCTTTCTTTCAAGTCTTAATTGCGTTGTTTCTTCTCTCTTGCTTTTCTTGTGTCCATCCTAGGCACGGCACCTCTGATCTACATCCTGCAGGGCTTTCATGTCTCTGCATGGGCGCCACCCGTTGCTTGGAAGTCCCTTGCCGCGAGACAGAGAGGAGAGGAACACCGCTGAATTCAAAGTGCACATGCATCAGCTACGTAGTAATGGATTGTTGAGGGAGCACGTACAGAAGAGGGAACAGGAAGGAAGGGGGAAAGAAAGAAAGAAAGAAAGAAAGACATTGTTGCACTGGCAATTGGGAAGGCACGCATAATCCCAGCCAGCCCTAGAGCCAGCCTTATGCTACAACGCTTTTTTTTTTGCTTACTGCAACCGCCTCTCTGACGTGCGTTAGCTGCGACAGCGGAAAACATTATTGTTTGTTTCTTCTTTTTTCCGAATTTATTATCAATTCAATGTCAAATCTATTTTAATAATATAAATCTATGCTCTTAAAAATTCATATCCCTTTGAACATTATTGATTGACTAGTTGATTGATTGATTCAGTGTAATTCATTAATAGGTTCTGCATCATGCTAGGCATCATAAAAAGGTTTTTTCACCTGTTTTTTCATATGAACAATCGATCGATCGATCTATCTTCTAGATGGATGGCCAGCGTTTAACTGGCAGCTCATAACGCTACACGAAGCCGCTGATGGTATAAGCGGCATAATAAGCCTTTTTTAGGCACTGGACGTACGGCGCGGGGTACCTGGACTAGTATACCCGGAACATAAATCTTCTCTTATCCTATCCAACTTAAAATAAACAGCATTTCCACTATTATCTGTAATGCCGAGTTCAATGAAGGGCGTGTTCAGTCGAACCCGACTTTCTCTAATTGTACTAGTAATTGTAAAAGAACGTTAATCTAGATGTTAATTCAAGAAATATTCAGAGGAGTATAGAAGGAAGTATCGAATCATATATATAGAGAGATCAGCATTCATGAAAAAAACATACACACCCTCAAGGCTGCACATAGCTGCACACATGCAGTCCAAAGGGCCAGGCACATGATGCCGCACATCACATGCATGGGATATGATGGGGACTCTCAGCCCCCCTCTTTTTCTTTCTTTCCAAACCACTCCTCTCACTTCGAACGCGTTTCCTTTCCCCTACCTGCCAGGTACCCCCCTAGCTCTTTCACAGCTTCACCGAAGGAGCACGTTTCCTTCTGAGACTAATTATCTCTACCAATGATGTATTAATTCTTCAATCATTGACTTAACTAATTATCGAAGGACCAGTTGCATCACTCGGATGTCCTTCCACTGGCCGTGCTTCCACCCGATCTCCTTCTGAATCCCCACAGTCTCAAACCCAAGCTTCTCGTGGAACTTCACGCTCCCCCTGTTGCTGTCAAAAATCCTCACCACAATGTGGTGGTACCGCAGCTCTCTGCAATCCCGAATGGCCGCCGCCTGGAGACACGACCCCACCCCCCCTCCTGTGCCGCCCCGAGTCACGTAAATTGAAGTCTCACATGCGAATCTGTACCCCTCCCTATCGCTGTATTGCTTGATCACTACCCACCCGATGACTTTTCCCTTTCCGAGTGCGTCTGTCTCCCTCGAGACCGCCACGAGAAATCTCTCCCGGCTTCCCATTCCCCCCATCCACCTCCGAATATCCTCCGCGCTCTTCCTCTGCTCGTCCATTGTGGAGTCCCCCCTGTCTATCGACTCGTTGTAAATCGACGCAATCGATCCGGCGTCTTCCAAACAACCCAGCCGAATCTCAAAATCCCCCCCCATCTTGCCGTGCCGCCCTGCAGAAACAGGCAGGAGCCCCACCTCACGACTCTCCGAAGACGCACTTACCGTCTCCGTCAGAGAAGACGCACTTGCGGTCCCCGTCTCCCCTGCGGAGGCGGAGGAGGGAGAGGAGGCACTCACGCAGGTGAGGCCAACCAACGCAACAACGGAACCGCCTTGGGTACCCAGGAAAGTATTCGGACCCATGCGCGTCCCCCCGTCCCTGCCTACGAAAGGCCGCCTGTGTAGACGGGTGCATGGGCGGGACCAACTTCGAAGGGAGAGGACTGCAAAAGATGATGGACAAAATCTCTTCTGTCTCAGAGCCTGAACGCCTTCACAGAAGGGAGTACCCAGGCTGCAAAAAAGGAACAGGCGCTGCATGCCTGATCGACACGGTCGGAAGGCGCTATAGGACAGAAACAAAAGGAACAACTTGGAGGAGGCGAAGCGACCTTGAGAAAGGGACCGGCTGGTTGCCAGACTCTGCTCCACAACTTTTGGCGCTTCCTCGTCTTAGAATTCCAAGAGTCAGAACTCGGTCGACTTTGCTGTGACACAACTGGGCACCGAGGGGTTCAGCCAGGGATATACAACCTACAGGAGGCGCAGAGTCATTCATTCAGTCTTTTTGATCGAACCTCTGCATCCATCCATGACTGCATGTGCTGGCTGTCAAAACACGCAAAGCGTCCTCGAATTCGGTCTGGCTTTTTCAGACGGAACCGGTGGGCCACACTGTGGGCTTGCTACGTACGCTTCTTAATTCCACAAGTCGAATCTTGCGAGCTGATCGAATCTTCTGAATGAAAGCGCTTCTTCCGTACTCTCCATGCTCCAATTGCGTGCAGTGACTGGACACGTAGACATTGTGCTAGCGTTAATATGTCGATCGACTCGAGCGTCAGAATATGCCAGAATTACAATCAGGTCACATCAGATCCAGTGACGAGGCATATATTAACATGCCATTCATGTCAGAATGGACAGCCGTCTCTGCCGTCTCCATGCAGGGCGGAGAGAGGCGCCGCCGCCGGGGCAGCGGCATGCACGCTCCCCTATTCCTGCGCTGTAACTGCACAAACAAACAAAGATACAATGATCCAGACGATCGCACATCATCCCGAGTTTAGACTGTCATATGCAGAAAAAACTTTAAATTATTCTTGAAGACTCAAAAGTGATAATTTTAAAAGTTTTTTAATCAATAGATTACACATTAAAGCATGTTCACCATAATAATCGCATATCATAACCAGATTGAGAATTTTATACTTTTTTGGTGATTCAGCCCTTTAGAAACTTAACCTACAAACAGTATTAATTCAACAAAAACATTCCGCTCTAGACTTTTATGATATAGAGCTTACGTATGTTTACTTCCTGTCTCTACGTAAAACCAGATCTCTTTAGATCTCTTTACTGTTCTTCTGGATTTTGACTATCTCTGACAAATAAGGTCAAAGCAATACCTAGAGTAGTACAAAACACAATTAATCTTTTAAAATATATTTTTTTTTAGTTTTGCAAATTGTTTACAATCAAAATAGGGGTTTAATGACTTTATTGACAACTTTCAAACTATTGAAAATTTGGGATTGTATCTAAAAAAAATGAAGAATGACTTCGTTGAAACTCCACCTAGGGTTTGACATCAATCAATCAACCAAACAATCCATCAATCAATCAATCAATCAATCAATCAATCAATCATTCAATCAAAACGATATTCCAAGTTTTTATGTAAATCGATATGAACCACTGCAGGTGAGTCCGAGGTGACTTGACAGGTGACAATCAACTGACACAAGTCATCATGAATCTGTGGTGCGGTCTGATATTCCTTGTAATCAGCGCCGGCGCAGGCGACCTAGGCGCTAGCAGGCTAGCAGGCGACTCATGCATTCTGTACACATATATGCCCCGCCCGGGCCTTTGGCTGGCAGTTCCATTGAGACATCATGCAGCTAGGCCTGGGGGTCGCTCCCAGCCTGAGGCCTCTCGCTCCCTCTGTCCAGAAGAGGGGCCGTGCTTGTGGACATGCGCCGACGATTCCAAAGTACTGCAGCAACCATACTGCCAACAAAGACGCCAATGGCGATGGATACCGCGAGAACGGTGCCCATTCCTTTTTCGGGCTCAGAGGGGCTATTGCTTGCAGCTGCATTTGCATCTTTTTCTTTGTTCCCTTTCGACGCAGGGTCTGAGACCGTCTCTGTGTCAGGCTCTTCCCTCCCAGGGCTTGGGTCTGCATCTGTGTCCTGGGGGAGATCAGTTGGCACATCTGTGCGGTTGTGGTCTTTGTCTTCCTTTTTGTTTGTGGTCACGCAAGTTTTACCTTTGGATTGCATTTGACAGAACGCCATCGGGGCTTCTGGATTCTCCTTTCTGCAGTGAGTGCAATCGAAGGTCGGTGTGACGCTGCCGTCATCTGCGATCTCGATGACGAAGATGGTGAGATCAAAGGAGGGTTTCATCGAAATGCACTCTGCTTCGTTGTCTGTCTCCAGCCTCAGAATAGCTCCCTTATCGCCGCTTGCGAGGTTGCTGATCACTAAAGTTTTTTCGAGAGTCGGGGTCTTTTCGTCAATGGAATTCATCTGCACTTTTGTGGGGTTGCCGAGCTTCTCCTCCATGCGGAGGGTGTAGCCGTTGGGGAGCGGAGTCCTCTTCTGGCGGTCCCCTCAAGTAAACGTCTCGCAACCGAAAAGCTCCAGGGTCCTGCTTCCCTCCCCGCTGCAGAAAGAAGGGTGGGTCCGGGTAAGCCTGAAGCATCCCACCACCAGCAGACTTGCGAGAAAGTGCTTCGCCGTGAATGTCATCTGTCGCATGTATACATACACCGTTGAGGCGCACGTACGAAACTCAATGTCAATCAGCAAGCAGGTTGTGCCTTCCCGGCTCTGACCTCACCTCCTGCCAGCTCAAGTGTGTTCTGTGACCGAGGGCACACACATTGCTGTAAAAATGGAGCCTTCAGCCAGGGCAACGATGTATATACGTATGATGAGCAACAGTGACAGTCCGTTTTGGATCGACCAGAGCGAAGGTCAGTCACTGCATGCATGCGTGTCAGAGTTCCGAACCGCATGTATCGGTGGCGCCGCCACATGCACAGGGGCCGCGGCCCGGGTGCCTATACGTGGGGCGCGCAGTAGAGACGAAAATGATCGATCGAAGCCTCCTTCCGCATGCATTTGACTGACCTTCGTAAACTATCATGCATGGAGTTTTCCCGTTGCCTCTCATTTGGAATGTTTTGTACGATTTGATGCAACACGAGGCTGGGCCAATTGAGAGCTGGAAGAAAGCTTCGAAAGACCTTAGCGCTCAACGCTCTGGGGCGGGACAGCCAATCAATAAGAAAATTCAATTGCCTTTCAAAAAGGGAGAAAAAAAAATCTATATATAGAAATATACAACAGTAGACACTGAAAATGAGGAACGCTTGTGCCATTCTGCTGGTGCTGGGATGCATCGCCGTTGCCAGTTCTCATTCTTCCTTCTGTAGCGGTGAGGGCAAGAGAACGATGGAGGTGTGGGGATGCCAGAGATTCACTTGCGCAGACCGCAAGAAGACGACGGCGTTCAACAACGGGTACGTGTTTCGGATGGAGGAGAAGGACGGCAGTCCTACAAAACTGCAGATTTCTTCCACTGATAAAACCCCGACTCTCCAAAAGACGTTGTCCATCAGCAACCTCTCCAGCAACAAGGACGGGTCTCTACTCAGGCTGGAGACAGACAACGAAGCAGAGTGTATCTCCATGAAACCCTCAATTGACCTCACAATCTTCGCAATCGACATCGCAGAGGATGGCACCGTCACACCCTCCTTCGACTGTGCTCACTGCACAGATGAGGCTCCAGACAAGCCCATGGCGGTCTGCAACATGCTCACCACCGAGCTTACTTGCGCGAAAGCGAAGAAAGAAGACACCGACAGTCACTCCCCGTCCGACAAAAAGCCAAAGAACAACGGCATCGGCTTGGGGGTCCTCGTGGGCCTTTCCGTCCTCGCAACGATTGGTGTCGTGTTTGCTGTGGTGCTCTGGTACCGTCAGCGCATCATGTCGGCGCGCACCGCCCCCCTCCTTGACAGGCTCAGCATGAGCGCTGCCCCTCCGGCTGAGTCAAACAACTAACGAGCGTTGGAAGGAACTAAGGGAGTGGACCGGCAGTGTTTGTGAGGAAGGAAGAATTTGGTTCGACGGAGCGGAGTTGCAGTCTTCTCTTCTCTTCTCTTATCTTCTCTCCTCTTCTTTTCTCTTCTCTTCTGTTCTTTTCTTTTCTTCTCTGGGATGGGAGTGATCTCTCGATCGATCCATCGATCAAGCATGTGAGGGGACATAAGAACTGAAGCAAACAAAAGCAACAGAATAAACAAACCACCTAGAGATGGGGAGAGAGAGAGAGACAGACAGAGAGAACAGGAAGGAGGGTATCTGAATCAGCCAAGGAAGGAAGAAGTCTACTAGACGATAAGATGCGCCAAAGATTGAAACTGAAAGATCGAATTCAGTGCATGCCCGTGCAGACTTAATTGTCTGAGAGGGGGTCTGACAGCGTGACGATTTTCTCCTCAAAGTAATAGATAAGAGTTTGAAAAGAGGAAAAAGAGAGAAGATATGAATGAGTCGAGAAAAAAAGAAGAGAGAGAAGAACCTACTTGTCAGATTGCATGTGTGGTTTTTGAATGCATGTTTCTCTTGAGGCCGGTCTACCTGTACTTATCTGAGGTGTGCGTGCACATGCATCTGTGGAGCCACAGGGAGAACAATCAAGGTTCACAAGATTATTGGATTTGGGGCTCACGGACAGTGGATGGATGGATGGATGGATGGATGGATGGATGGAAGGATTGCGAATTCGTTCAGCGATCCGACTTTCTTTCTTTCCGGCTTCGATCAAGCTTGGCCCTCCTTTCTCTTCAGCCCTGCAGTGCCACTGTCGAGAGGTTCTGCACGTCGCGGTGTTGTTCTACGGACAAGAAGAGAACGCGTGAATGAAGAATTAAAGAAAAGTCCTACTGCCACTTTGCATGCATGGCTTTTCCTTTCTGGTGCATGCATGATCTCTCGTGATCGATTTAACGAGGAACGCTATACAAATTTTTATTCTTTTTTCTTTTTTCTTCAAGCATGCATGATCTCTCATAATCGATTCAACGAGGAACGCTATACAAATTTTTATTCTTTTTTCTTTTTTCTTCAAGCATGCATGATCTCTCATAATCGATTCAACGAGGAACGCACCCACGCACGCACTCGTTCATTCATTCATTCATTCGATCATGACTTCACACAGTAATGCTTTCGGCCCTCTGATTTGCATGGCATGTTTTCGTGAGTGGGAGAACCGAAGAAAAAGAAAACAGATCAAAAGAAGATTTGTGGACCCACGTGGTGTGTTCATTTTGTGCTCTTTGCCTACATGCACTGCACAGTGATGTTGTGGTCCTCAATTTGTCTTGTCACTGCCTGTTTGTCTTCATTCTCTGCTTCTTTGTGTTTGTCATGCAAGTTTGGCGTTCACAAGGTTGCTCAGCTTTGTTGCATGCTCACTCGCATCGATAGACAGTCTACCCATCCGTCGCCCCTGCAACCGACGCACTCTGGCTGAGTGTTAGCTCTGACAGTTCCGTAGATTGGTTGAAGACGCCTTGGATGGGTTTGGAAGTTTTTATCGACTCGACTGGGCAGGAGGCAACTTGAAAGCTTTGTTGCCAACTGTTTATTCCGGTTGTCCACTCGCATAACTGATTTCGCATTGAGTGATCCGTTCCCACTCTGTATATCTATTATCTATACAAAAAAAAAAACAAAGTTCTTCATGAATATATTTCTAATATAATTTTTATTATAAAAAATAATCATGATATTAGCTGGTATGTATGGCTTATATTTATATCATCATCATACGTCATTGCTATCGGCCTACAAATAGGTATCTAGCGTTTGGCGGCAACGCATGAGCCAGCTCGTTTTTTCATAACGTACAGCCGCTAGTTCATTTTAATTATATCTAGAATTATATTAGGTATATTATTTTCTTAAATTGAACTGCAATTAATATTCAAAAATGAGAGACTTCTAGTTTATCACTATAAAATATTTCTATATAATATTTTTCTAATTATATAAATATATCACTTATAAAGATCTATGATTAGTTACTATATTATAATCAACATGACTTTATAATTGATAGCTAGTCATATCATTACGTCGAAGTCTACGCGTAGTCTAGCGCGTATTATGCTAGGTAGTATGTGTATGATCATCATCATCACTCACTGGATCACTCTAGGGATCACTCATTATCGCCATCGGCCCATAAAGATCGAAAATGAGCATTTAGCGTCCGGCGGGTTTTATACACATCTAGACACACCGTACTGCATGCTAGGGCAGTCTTCTTCCACAAGCTGATCGATCGATCGATGATTGATATCATGATTCCCTATACGGACGTTACCCTAGAGTCGCGTTGGCCTAGACGTCTCCTGACCTCCTAGCTCCACTGCTGGCACTGCATGCTACTGCGCTCTAGCTAAAGATGTCATGCACTATTTCTCTAGCTCACACACTTCTAGAGAGCAATCTCCTCACACGCCCACCCCACTGACTTGCTCACTTTCACAGCGAGTCAGACAGACAGACAGCCACACTGCGTGCGATAAGACCAAGTGAATGAAGCCACTGGCATGCAGCCAGTCGAATTCTTAACAGCACAGAAGGGCAACACATCGCTGAATGGCAATTCATCCAATTAACTGTTCATTCAAGATGGAGGACCCGCAAAACAAAACGAGTAGGCAGAAACAGAATTAAGCTTGAAAACGCTTTCTTTCTTTCTTTAACCAAGCTAACCACCTGCATGGGTGTCTTTACTGTCTGCAGCTCCCCCCAATCTCTCCTCTTCATTCCTGGAAGAACTTAATGCCTTTCTGTTCAAATAAATTCGTCTTCCATTCATGCAAGCATCAAACGATCAATCGATCACGCCGGCCTCCCTTGCGTCCCCCCCCCGGACCAAGCCGCCGGGCTTGCTGACCCCCCGTCTTTTGTTGACAGACCGCCCTGAGGTTCCCGTTCTCCCTCTGCCGCGTTGAAACCGCTAAGCGTGCGTCCCACTGCGGAGGAGGACACCATGCGTGTCCACACAGTTGCCGTCTGGATGCCCAGCACTGCGTGGAGAGCCGGGCGGATCTGGGGGTGCTCCTCCAGAAGAGTCACCACGGCCTCCCGGGGCCATTTGAGGAACGTCACAGAGGGAGAAGACACGCGCAGAGAGACGTCAAACCTGCATGCATTCATTTTCATACAGAAGGAAATAAACAAACAAATAATGAATAAATGCAGAGAACATAAATGCAGGGGCCTTTTGAGGAACGTCACAGAGGGAGAAGACACGCGCAGAGAGACGTCAAACCTGCATGCATTGTATTCACGTGAATGCTGAAGGAAAGGAAAAAAGCAAGAAAGAAAGAAAAGAAAGAAAGAAAGAAAGAAAGAAAGAAAGAGGTAACCTCTTCATTCTGTATCAATAAAAAGACCCAGAGAGCACTGAAGGATTTTTGTTTATAAACAAACGCCTCTCTCTTGGATTCATTCTGGCACCCTCCCCCCCCCTCCCCTCAAAACAAACCC